>JASVEL010006403.1:0-183237 GCA_032618575.1 Nicotiana noctiflora
TAATATAGTTGATATAATATATATATATGGCTTGCTTTTTTCCATTTTCTTTTCTGTAGGTTAGTTATAAGAACAACTTATACATTTTCTCTTCGTCTTTTTTTCTTTTTTTCTTCTTTTTTTATTTTTGTACTTTCATTTATTATTATTTTGATTATTTTTTATTTTAATTTTTTTTTTCATTTTGAGCCTTTATTTTTGTTCCTATTTATTTTTGTCTCTATTTTTTTCACTATATCAACAAATGATAATTGATGTAGTATATCTTTTATTTATTAAAATTTTATGTATTAATTATTAAAAAATAACTTATTGTAGCATATAAAATAATATATTACTAATAGTTAAAGTATGTTATTGGAACATACTATGACACCCATAGTATATATCATATACTGACAGGGTATCATAGTTGATTAATCATTTCTTCACCAAACAAAATACTCATCAGTCCTCTATGATACCCACATGGTATATATCAAACACTAACAAAGTATCATATATTGATAGGGTATCATAAAGGTCTTGTCCGTTTCTTTCAATAAGACACCCAGTCCTCTATGATACCAACCTGGTATACATCATATATTAACACGATATCATAGATGATTGGTTCATACTTAAAACGTCATTAGTCCTCTATAATACCCATATGGGATATATCATATAGTGTCAAAGTATCATATAGTACTAGTTTATTCTTTCAAGAAAATTAGTGGTGCATTATTATAATTAATGATATACTTTTGAATTAATTATTTTATACCAATATAACATATAGTATAACATGTTGGCATACAATACAACTTTATCTTCTTTGCTAGTTCTATTTAATATTGGCCTAAATTTTAAAATCTATTCTCAAAATCTCCATCAAACATCATATACTAACACGATATCATAGAGAATTGGTTCATTCTTAAAAAAAATGTCATTGGTCCTCTATGATACTCATATGGCATATATCATATACTGTCAAGGTATCATATAGTACTAGTTTATTCTTTCAAGAAATTTAGTGGTGTATTGTTATAATAAATGATATACTTTTGAATTAATTATTATATACCAACATAACATATAGTATAACATGTTGGCATATAATACAACTTTATCTTCTTTGCTAGTTCTATTTAATATTGACCAAAATTTCAAAATCTACTCTGAAAATCTCCACCAAACTTACTCAAAATTTAACCATAGCCTTCAATCATATTGTGATATAGTAACGGTATACTGATGGGTAACTGTGTTTTTATATAAATTTATGTTGAAATTGTAGATTATTATATTATATCGTTATGGTATATATGTATACTATTATAGTATATTGTTGCAGTATAACTATATGCTCTTACAGTATATTTTGATACCGAGGTGGTATACTGTTAGGTAAATGCATTTTTATTCAAGTTTCAGTTGAAATATTTCATATATTACAATATATCGTTTTGTTAGCTCTTTTATTAATTAAAAGAATCTTATTTTATTTTATTTTTTCTTTATCATTAGATTGTGTACCATATAATAAGTCATAGTAATAATAATCTTCAGAGTTAGATAATCGTAGTATATGGTCAAGGGTAGATATAGCCTTTGAGATACGAGTTGAATTGAATCTATAACTTCCGATGCAATGTATGAATTTATTGTAAGAACCTAATAAAATCTCAACACGTACTAGATTTGAACCCATAATTTTAACAGTATAACGAATTTAATGTTAAAATTAAAAGTTGAACCATTAAATTTAAATCATGAATCCGCCTCTATATGTGGTTGAAGAGTTAACTTATCCATGGAGTTCATTAACAAGTCATTTTGGATTAGGGGATCTTGATCTACGAATGCATGAAAAAGAGTACAAAGATGCTCCTGAAGCCTTCAAAGTTCAAACAAAAGCACATATGCTCAAAGAGATGAATAAACTATGTAGGAATAAATAGGAGAAGAAAAATCCAAAAAGCCATAAAGTAATCACTGGAAGACTGGAAAAGTCAGAGAAAAGTTAGGATAAATAGAAAGAAAAAACAGAAAAGAGAAAGTACAAAAAGACAAAGAGTAATTAATGGAAAAAAGGGAATGTCAGGGAAAAGTACGGGTAAATATTTTTAACAGCATATGTATATTATGTAAAAAGTTTGAAGCGGGTAATTAGTTTCTCCCAAATGGGTATTTTAAGTAGATTTCTCTAAAAATTGTGTAGTAGTAAGCTCACTCGAAGTCATCAATTGCATTAATTTTCTTTTTTTATTTCCCTCTTTAAAATTTTCCATCCCTTTCCTTTGTAATATCACATCACAGTCCAAAGAGTGAGGAAAATGGCAAATACTGCGGCATTTGGAGAAATCGGTCTTGTTCCACTTCGTCAATCAACTTTCAATCCGTCACATGAGTCACATCGTCCCTTCCTCTCCTTATCTTTCCATAACACAACCTTTTCTTCTTCATCTAAATTAACTGCTGCTCTCTCTTTCACTCAATCCCAAGGTAACTACCAATTTCTGTCTTATTTCTGTATTTGGATTGGTGTTATATTTTGCTTAATATTTATGGATTCTTTTTTTTAATTGACTAGGTTTTGGATTTGCAAGCAAGGAACAAAAACGTACTGATTTAGTTCAGACATCAGCTGTTCGTGAGTTGAGGGGTTCTCTTCTATCTGCACGGGGACATCGCTTTGCTATTGTCCGTTTCTTCCCTTTTTACCCTTTATTTTTTTTTTCCATTATTACATATTACTTCTTTGGTGGAGTTTGGTATTTATAATTTATGTCTTTAACCTCTACATAGTTTCATACTCTTTACATTTTAGTAATTTCTTTGTCCCAATTTCTTTGGCGCTATTTCTCACATTTTACTATTGTCATGTGTTGTTGCAAGCATTACTCAGTTTCAAGACGAAAGAACTACTTTTCACTCCAAATATATAATATTTCGAAAAGCTTTCACTGATTATCTGTAATCAGGTATAGAAGGATCTGGGGAAAGATATCGCAATGATTTAAAACAAATGAATGGCAAAAGAGGAATTGGTTAATTTCCATTCTTTAATTTAAAAAATACTATGGCTGCCCAATATGGAATACAAAAGAGAGGAGCCCCTAGGTTTTGGTCTAGTGGTAAGAGCGCAACGCGTGATATGTTGGTTAGGCACTCGTCATGGATGCGAACCTTGCCGCAAACAAAAGCCTGGTATTTAAGTAGAGAAGGGTAGAGGGCCGGACCCATTATCTACCGCGTTTCAAAGTGTGTGCCATTTGTCTTGGGCATGTCTTGGTTATCAAAAAAGAATACAAGGCAAATGATTAAAACGAAGAAGAAGAAGAAACTTTTCTTTTCTTAAAAGTGTTCCATCAACACTGCCAAACAAATTGGGACCGAAGGAGTATTAGATTAATGTAAGGATTCTTACTGCAAGAATCAATTATACATAGTTAACCGGCTATTACTAGGTGTCCATTTTTTTGCTGGAAAGGATTTGAAGTTGTTGGCATTTTGTCTCTGGGTGATTTGTAACAAGATAGTTATGTTTAAGCTATTGAAACCAAAATAACCCCCCCCCCCCCCCCCCCACAAAAAAAAATGTTGATGAATTTGGTCTGTTGTGTGGTTGCTTTTACTTAAAGTTTATACTACAATTTACTTTGTTATCGGTTCCAAATTTTAATTTCTATTGGTTCTTTTCTATATTAGAAGGGCAGCCTTGGAGCGATGGTAAAGTTGTATCCGTGTGACCTATAGATTACCGGTTCGAGCGTGGAAGTAGGCACTAATGCTTATGAATTACCTTCTGTGATTCTACAGGTGGTGGCACGTTTTAACGATCTGATCACCAAGAAGCTTTTGGAGGGTGCTTTGGACACTTTCAAGAGTTACTCTGTCAAAGAAGAAAATATTGATGTATGTGTTCTAAATTTTGTCTCCCTTGTGCGTTCTTGCTACTGTCTCAAACAATTATAGATTAAATGATTATAGAATGTGAGGCAGGCATTGTCTATATATATATATATATATATATATATATATAATATCAATGTCTTTTGGTCTTTCTTCTCCAGTATGTCTGGTTCATCACTCAAAGTAAAACCTTTTTTTCCCTTCAATTTAAATATACATGAATGAGAGAGGTTGAAAGAAAGAATTCACTGGTTGAGCTCACATTGAAGATTAGTATGTTAGATCAGCAATTAAAAGTAGGCCAATCCTAAGAGAAGGGGAAAGAGAAACACTGGTCACCTGATAATGCAATTAAGATGGGTTCATTTACACAGATACCCCCTCTAAGAAAAAGAAAAAAAGAAAGCTAATTTGTGTGGATTCATGAACTTGTAGTTACTAGTAATTTACTGGAGTACTTAAGAGCTGATCTCTATGTTAGAGCATAAGTACTACTATAATTATAGCTTCTTTAAGAACATAATTTCATTTAGAAAAAAGACCATAGCATAATGGTGATATTATGTTGTAGAATATATCATATCATAGATTCAGTGAAGACTTTAGGCAGCATGATTAGTAGTCTCTTCCATTTCATGGCATCATCTCTCATAGTGAAATTTGTGCAGGTTGTATGGGTTCCTGGTAGTTTTGAAATTGGTGTTGTTGCACAGCAACTTGGCAAGTCGCAAAAATATCAATCAATATTGTGCATTGGTGCTGTGGTAAGCTTCCGTCAGAACTGCATGTTACTTTGAGTACCTTCTTGTTCTATTCTTACCTCCTCCAACTGTTTCTTTTGGTGGTTTTCTTATATGACTATGAAAATGCGAGTGATTGCAATTAGTTTCCTTTTGGATTTTCAGCTCTTTATGTCTTACGTGACCATCAGTTTTCCGATTGAGCTGATGCTGTTAACCAACTTAGTATTGATGAGAACATGCACTGTGTTCTTTGTTCCTGATGAAAAAATTGCACTTTGTTACAAACCCCCTCCTCCAATTGAATGAAAAAGTAATGGCGGATATAACAAAACTCAACCAAGGATGACAGATTATAAGACTACTTTTGATATATAAGAAAAATAATTAACGGAAGAAACATATTCGGGTTTAAATTCGTTATTGAAGTTATGTTTCTTAAAATACATACTCTTTTTCTTTGTTGGGGGTTGCATCGATGAGGAATGGAAAAATCAATCCGAATGTGCTGTATTTAAATTCTATGATTTGTCTTGGTCAGTGTTTCTAGTTTTATCTTTTTTGGAACTTGTAATATAATATTCTTAGTCAAAAGACTTAGGTGTTCCAATTGTGAAAAGGCAATATAAAGGTAGACTCAGAACATTGAAGCAAAGACAAGAGAGAAATACGTACTATGCTAGCAGTTTTTTCTATTAATCAAACATCCATCTTTCTGATTTCTGTCTTTATCTAAATCTTGACATGCCTAATATTCTCCATGGGTATGTCGTATATGGAAGTTATTGTTGTTGCTTCTTGCTTCGGTGTGGATTATTATCTTTTAATTTTCTATTTTTCATTGTGTTTTGCGGCCAGTAGATTAAAGGGGATACCTCTCACTACGATGCAGTGGTTAATGCTACCACATCTGGAGTACTGTCAGCAGGTTTAAATTCAGGTAAAGTGACCTACATTCAGGATAGGCAGTCTGATAGTAAATTATTTTCTAATTATCTTTTAGAACAAAAATTACATTATTTTCTGAAAGGTACAATTCTTGATCATTGCTAACGCTTCGTGGTAGAGTAATGTTACTGAGATATGGAAATAGAATATCATAGATTTCATGCACCCCTCCCAACACCCTGGCCCTATCACACATCTTTCCAAAGTTTCTTCACGCCAAAGCGACTCTCGCCTTTTGAAATGTAGACACTTTGGGATAACTTGGCCATCTAATCATTTTAGTCATATTTCCATCTACCGAAATTTGTTCATGAGTTGCAACACAGTAACCTTTTCCTGAATAGCTGGAAGAGGATAGGAACTTTATTTCTTAATGAGACAACTTGAGAAGGGAGATAGTTAGCAGACTTCTTTATATTTCCAATGTAATTTGGCTTAGGATGTAGGTCACAGTTGGTGAGTTCATGGTATTTATTCTAGTATTATGTGTGTCACACAATGACTTGTAGCTTTATTTTCTTTCATTAGTTGCTAGCTTTTCAGTTCATTTTTGCAGTAGCTGGTGGATATTAAATTCTCCTAATGTAATGGGTGCAGGTACTCCTTGCATATTTGGTGTTCTGACATGTGATACCTTGGAACAGGTAAATTTTCTAGGAAATCAGTTCTATTCTGCACAAGCATATTAGTAGGGTTATATCTATGGTGGCGACTAATCGTTGTAGTGATTTTGTAGTAATTTGTTACTTTGTTTCTTTTGTTTCTAACTTACAATTAAATACGTTAATTCTTGGACATAACTAAAAGAGATATGACCTTTTACTTATGTGTCCTAACAATCATATAGAGCTTTAGAGTAAAATAACAAAGCTTGGAACTTTACCTTCTCTGCACATGCCTGGTGTGCATGGCATAAAATACATCATATCCCAGGAGTCTAGTTTTAAGAGGTGGGGAAGAGTTTGCACGGCGTTCATTTTCTTTATTTCATTTTTATTCTTTCAGTAGCTTCAAAATGACTTGGAAAAGAAAAGGGCAGCCCAGTTCAAAATACTAGGCAAAACATGATTTTGCAACCTGAAAAATGGATAACGTCCTTCTTACTAGTGTCAAATGTTAATTCGTCAACTGAACAAAGAGAATATTTTAAATTACATAAACTGCAGCTTAATCCCATTAATTGCTAATATGTGGAAAGAAGTGATCATGCCCCAGCCCTTGCACTTGTTGAGAAAAAGTAAGAAAGTCTTTGAAGGAACTCTGCCAAGAATAACGTATCTATAGGGGCAATGAAAAAGCTAAAAGAATGAAAGATGCGTGAGCAAAGAGCAATTGACATTAAAATCAGAACTACCAAGATTTCGCTCTAGGAGTCTGATCTAGTAGAATAAAAAGCACTAGGATTAGGACTGAGTATATTTAGACTCAGAATGCTTGCTAGATGTCGGCAGGGAAAGAGATGGAGAGAATAAATATCAAAATACTAGGAGTCACTTGATCTTGTACTTTAGTTTATTAGAAATGCTGGAGTAAGTTGGATCTGTGCTCTTTGCTCTCGAACTGATGTGAATTATGCATATGTTTCTACCTTCACTTGTGCAACTAACTTACTTAAAGCCTTTATTAAAATCAATCAGCTATACCTCAATCCTAAATCAGTTGGGGTTGACAATATGAATCCTTTATTTCCATCTTTATTCAGGTTCATTTCATTACAATACTAAATTATTATGTGCCTTTTAGGCAAATTAAGAGTTCTCTAAATCTTACACTTATCCCTTTACACACGTAACTAGTGTAATCTCAATTAGTTGTTCGTCTATATAGATCTTTTGCTTCAGTAGTGTTCTATTTTCAGTTATGTCTCTATTTATTTTAAGAGATTTGGGATCCTTTGAGACAACTTCATTTCAGGTGATTTTAAGTCTACTTTGTTCCTGTTATGCACCTATAATCATTTTTTTTGTCACACCTATGTTCTAACTTCTACCATGGACCAGTACATCTTGAAGACTACATGGAACATGACCTAACCATTTTAAGCAAATTCTTTCACGGTGCCCTCTATATGTGCTATTGGTACCATCTGTAGGATATCATAATTTCTAACTTGGCCAGCTTACTTAAACCTAAAGCTATTCAAGGGAAAAAAAATCATATTTGACATTCTGAGCACCAGTTGGTATGTCTTTCATCTAATATTGCACCTTGTTTATCAGAAGAGTAGCCAATGAAGTTGAACAAATTAATGTACTGTTGTTGGTAGCTATTAATTTTTGTGGATCACTACAAGATCTGCTCCCTCCGTTTCAATTTATGTGAACCTATTTTCTTTTTAGTCGTGCCAAAAAGAATGATCTATTTCCTCATTGGAAATAATATACCTTTATGCAATGATTCATAGCCACACAAAATATATGTGCCTCATTTTACACCACTAGTTCAAAAGTCTTCTCTCTTTTATTAAACTCCATGCTCAGCCAAATGGATTCACATAAATTGAAACATAGGGAGTATAATTTACCGCCTCTTGGATCTATATGTATAACTCAACATTCTTCTTGGCTTGCTGGACAGTTGACCAGAACCCCTCTAAATCTCCCCTGCCCTTATTTTCTCTGTGCTTGCCTCTTATGCTGTCAAGGGCAGCGTCTTTGTGGTTGATAGCATATAGTATGATGAAAATCCCATAATATTGCAGGCCTTCAATCGTGCTGGTGGAAAGTCTGGGAATAAAGGTGCCGAAGCAGCATTGACAGCTGTAAGTTGCATGTAATTGTGTGGCATTACTTATTGTATCAACAAGTTATCTGTCTTGTCTGATTCTGCTCAAAATACGTTTGTTATGTGGTGCTTATCTGTAATTTCCTTAGTATCATTTATTCCTGGTAAGAGGTGTAGCTTTGATTTACAAGCTTGGAATAGAATGTATATAAAGGACAAAGCTGAGAAGATACTGTTTTGATTTTTTTCTCTGGCAATTGATACTGTCTATTGGTTATAATACTTCTCATTCCTTGGTTGGGTCTTTCTTTGGATAACTAAATTTGTGCATACGAACTATAATTGTCCCTTAATTTAGTGGCACTTCTTCCGGCGAAGAAATCTATTGTACACCTAATGAAGTCACTTTAACAGGAAAATAGCAGGTAAAGGAAGTGAAATATATGGTATAGAAATGTTTTTCTTTTGAACATTCAAGGGTGTGATTTGACGATCAATGAATTGGGCGCAAACCTACTAATGATTTCTTCCCATCTGCCGAAATCTTAGTGGCAGAGTTACCATCTACTTGTGCTAGTGGGAGGTAGCAGAGACCTAGTGGATTAGTCGTGTTGTGCACAAGTTGACTCGGATACCATCATTGTCACAAAAAAAAAAAGAAGATTTTTTTATATATCTCTTCTATTGGATATAGAACTTCAATTTGTTGTGTCCACAAATCTCTCAACTTGATTTTTGCCAGCTTGAACTGTTCCAAGTTCAAGATAGCTTTGGTTTTCTTGGAAGTCGTGTTTTACTGTGCTTCAAGTTTGATTTTATACTAATGTGCTAATGTTTCAGATTGAAATGGCATCTTTGTTCGAGCACCATTTGAAGCCCTTAGAGTAGGCAAAGATCCTTGTTTCCAGCTGCTGTATCATTTGCAAGAAAATTGTTGTAATTCGGATATTGTTCTTCTGTGGAACCAGAATTGTAGTGCTTGCAAGTTGGCGCGGACACCTATTATAAAGAAACTCTCTTTTCCCATGCTGAATTTATTGACATCATACTTGTTTCGATGGTAATACAGCACCCCCTTTCTCCAATTATAGAAAACAAAAGTAAATAACAGAAGAAATAGTGCACATTTTTTAATTCTTTTTCTCCCCCCCCCCCCCCCAATTTTTTAATGATATAAATCTACTCTCCTATTCTCTCCGTCCAAATTTACTTGTCCATTATATTATTAAAATTAGATCTTTACTTTTACTTGTCCAGTTTGAAAACCAATGGATAATTTGTTATTTTATAACCATTTTACCCCAATCATTTCCCAATATTTAGGATTTTAATAGTTAAAGTTGATTTTCTAAAATAATATTTAGGGTGATATAGTAAGATTATCATGTTATTTATCGTTTCTTCAGGGGTGTGTCAAGTCAATAGTGGACAAGTATAATTGAACTAATTTTTAGCGTGCTCCTACCTGCTAGTTCTGTAAGTTTAGAGATAATGGTTAGGTATATAGAAACCTCCACTTCCAATCGAGGAAAAGATACCGATGGTCTATTTGGAAACAGTTTTTCTACCTCAGGGTAGGGTAAAGTTTGCATACACATTAATCTTTTCGGACTCCACTAAGTGGGATTATACTTTTTTTTTTGTTGTATATAAAAAAGGTTTTCCCCTAAGAAACTTCCGTTTCTTTCTTTTCCAATTTTTAAAAGGATATACTCTTATTACTGGCCTATCGTAGTATTTATGATTAATTCGTTATGTACTGCTAATTTGTGTAAGTTCAAATATTAAGATGAACTATAGTCTATAGAAAAGTTTCTTTTACTCTTGAATCGAGATTGTAGAATTAAGTCAACTTGCGTTTTGAATCCTATAAGTGTTTAGTTACTGTCAATTTAATTTCAGAAAATTTAGCCAATTGGATTAATTCTTAAATTGAGAGTTCTTAACTTTGTGAGATCAATTGTTCATTCTCTTAAAAAATCACTTGTTAGGAATGAAAAAGATCCTAAAACATGGTGCATTATTATATACTCCCTCCGTTTCAATTTATGTGAACCTATTTCTTTTTTAGTCCGTGCCAAAAAGAATGACCCATTTCCTTATTTGGAAACAATTTACCTTTATGCAATTATTTATAGCCACACATAATAAAGGTGCCTCATTTTACACCACAAGATCAAAAGTATTCTCTCTTTTATTAAACTCCGTGCCCAGTCAAATGTGTTCACATAAATTGAAACGGAAGGAGTATATAAAATTTGATTTGGAATAATTAGCTTTTTCGTAATAGCAAAAAGGTTTCGCATTATTAGGTGTAAAGCTAATTATTCAGAGAACATTGTTAGTATTAAAAGCATTAATCCACATTTTATAATGTAAATTGGATATAAAATTCTTGAAACTTGCTTCGTATAGAATTTACTCAATTTAGAGGGGACAATAGAGACACGAAAGCAGAGATAATAGATAATGCCTGCCTTCGCATCCACTCCATTCCCATTTGCCAAAATTAAGCAAAACGTTCTTAAGATTCCTTTCAAACTTCAAATATTGCTAATCACATCATGCAACCCCCCCCCCCCCAAAACTCCACCCCGCCCAGTGGTATACGCATAATTTTGTTTAATTTATCATTTTATTGTCATAATTCAACTTGTAAATGAGTTTCATGAGAATGGAATGGTGATGCTTTTAAGATTTTACGCCGTGTCAAAAATTAATGTTTACTTTGTATTATTTTCAGATGATGTGAACTTGATGTATATACACATTATAATTTAGGAAAAAATAATTATTTACACAAACACAACATATATATAAAGAACTCTTTTTTTTCTTCGTAGAAACGGCGTAGGATGGCACCTACATGGGGAGCCTTACAGCAACAATAATGTTGCCTCCGTGTGACTTATAGGTTACGGTTCGAGCCGTGAAAGCAGCCACTAATGCTTGCATTTGTGTTGGCTGCCTACATCACAACCCTTCAACTGTAGCCAGGGCGAAACCAGAATTTTCATCAAGGGGTGTCAAAATATAAATAATTAGATATATAATAAATTGAAGGAGAGTCAACGATAGTAATTGTACATAAAATAAAAAAACTTATCTAGTAATATAGTGTAATTTTCCGGCGAAAGGGTATCGCTTGACACCCTTTTGTTCAATGTAGCTCTGCCGCTAGCTTTGGTCCTTCCTTAGACCATGCATGAATGTGGAATGCTTTGTGTATCAGACTATCTTTTTTGGTTTAGGATGACATAGAAATGAAAAATAAATGGAGATGATAAAAGTAGACTAATTATTTAAATATGGTCATTTATTGTCTAAAAAAGAGACCTAGGAATAACATGACTATCATATGAGAAGAAAAATAATTTTTTAAAACTACATAGTATATGTAAAGAGAAGCTTAGAATCAAAGTTAAACATAGAAGCATGAAAAAGGGACAAAGAAAACCTTAGTAACAGTAGGATGTATTTATGACAGGTTCACTTTAAGCTAACTAATTGGAGGACATTATTCTGATGTTTTCAGAAACTACATGTTACACTGTCCATGAACTAGAAGAAAGCTAAATATTCCCTCCTAAACTTCATCTTCTTAAATTCCTGTCACATCATATATAAGGGAAGATGAAGCAAAGTATAGCAAGTAGGGGATATAGAGATTTTGACATACAAAATATTCTGTCATGTCTCTTCCTACTTTGTTTAATCTCAAGATTAATGCCCCTCATTATGTTTACAAGCCTACATCAAGGCTCATTCCAGCTTCTGTTCCATCAAAGTTGAATCATTCATATACACAACATTTTGAATGTCCAGACTCTCTAATTCCTCCAGCAGACCAGGTTTTGCCTAACCTTTTCCTTAAACATCCACATTATTTACACTTGTATAACAGCTCACGGACTGCTCGCGCTTGAACTTGAAAGGAATTTTCTGTGAAACTTGCTTTAGGCAAATCTCACATTCGAATTTTCGTGTTCAGGAATTCAACTGTCGAGGTGCTTTTTAGCTTAAAATCCAAGGGGATAAAACTGTGAGCAGAGATAGATCTAGGACTTGAAGGTGCCAGGGGCACATGAGCGGACTGGTTTTTGATCTTATACGAACTTTTTAAACATATATACACATATACATATACAAAATATTTATAGTTAACGGGGTCTGGTGACCCTTTTTCTCCATGCATAGGTCCACCTCTGACCATGAGGCCTCAAAAGTTGCGCCAAAGTGGACAATACCTTGGAAGTCAGGCTTGAGTCGTTATATTTTGCTAGTGGTTTTTAAAAGAATAAGTTTAAATGTTAATGTTGCAAGAATCTACAATGTAGATGTTCTTTTTTTCTTCACCTCATATATTTAAAAGATCTTTACTATTGTTGCCAGAATGTTGCAGCAATTGTGTTTGGAGATGGATCAAATTCAAGACTTTATCCATTGACAAAGAGAAGATCAGAGTCTGCTCTTCCTATAGCAGGAAACTACAGACTCATTGATGCAGTTGTTAGCAACTGCATCAATAGTAATATAAGGAAGATATATGCACTTACACAATTTAACTCTGCCACTCTAAATACCCACCTTTCAAGAGCTTATTCGAATGCACGAATCGGGAACGAAGCATTAGTTGAGGTCATTGCAGCTTATCAGAGTCCTGAGGGCAAAGGCTGGTTTCAGGTAAAGAAACAAAAAGGCAGTTTCAAACCTTTACTATGTGCATGTTTTCCAACTATCTATAAATGCTTGCTACAACATTCCCCTTCGAGTAGCTGTTAATACGAATAAGTAAAACACTGCTGTTGTCGTTTCTAACCATTCAATTACTCTACGGATAGAGGAGTACATAGAGTTGAACATAGTAAGACGTGGTCAAAATTGTTCGTTTGGAACCTTATGAAAAGCTAATCATATGTTCTCTCCATCGGAACAATGGGGTCATTTTCTTGTATTCTCAGGGAACTGCTGATGCTATAAGGAGATGTTTGTGGGTACTAGAAGAGTACCCGATTCTCGAGTTTCTACTGCTTCCCGGTTACCATCTTTACAAAATGGATTTCCAGGAACTCTTAGAGTCTCACTGGAGTAACCGTGCTGATATAACTGTTGCAGTGTTAAGTCGAACGAGGGATAACGATACAGAATTTGGTACTTTCCAACTAAATTCTGAAAATCAAGTCATTGCTTTCAAAGACAATCCAGAGAAGAGAGTACGACTTCAAATTTCTTCATTTGTTTCTCATTAAGTCATTTCATACTTGATAAAAAAGAACATGAATCAGCACTGAAGGTTCTTTAATTTCCTATGAACAAGATCAACATATTATTTCAGGTACAAAATTCAGAGAAATTGAAAGACATTTCTAATGATAATTTTGCCAGCATGGATATTTATGTTGTTAATAAAGATGCTATGATAAAGCTTCTGACAGAGTATCATCCTTTGGCCAATGACTTCAGAAGAGAAGTTGTACCAGGTGCAATTTCCTTAGGAATGAATGTAAGAGTCATGTATTACCATATACAACCAACTTTTCGCTCTAACTCGCCATCTTTAATATTTTCTCAAAACTTTTGAACATAAAATATCTCTCTCTTGTGGTGTAAACATTTTTGTTTTCACTCTAATTTAAACCGTTCTCTGATACAAACAGGTATATGCACACAAATTCAGCGGGTACTGGGACGATATGAGAAGCATTGAAGCTTACTACCGCGCAAATATGGAAAGCATAAAGAACACAAATAAGGCATATTGGTCAGTATCTTCAAAAGTCTCAAGAATAAAAGGCACTGCATCCCTTTAATGACTTAACAAAAGTTTCATTTTCCATAGCAGCTTGTATGACAAAGACTCTCCGCTATACACTTTGCCTCGACACCTACCTCCAACTCAGATAACTGATGCTGTTATAACGGATTCTGTGATCGGAGATGGATGCTTTCTCAATGTATAAAAGTGATCAATTGTCCTTGAAATTTATACAAAAAAGTTTAGAATTCTTATTAAGACCAAGACTATACAACCATTTGTCCTCACAAACATCTTTCTTTCGTGCTTCGTGTTTTCTGAGTGCAGAGATGCAAGATCAGAGGTACAGTTGTTGGCATGAGAACAAGAGTAGGTGATGGAGCAACAATTGAGGATTCAGTAATAATGGGTTTTGATACCTATCAAGTAAGACACATGAAAACATTTCATTTACTTTCGTTGGAAAGATCCCTCATATTCGAGAGTCTATTAGAAACAATCTCTCTACCTTCATAAGGTAGAGGTAAGGTTTGCGTACACTTTACCCATATTTCTACTTTTGATTCTTATCCACTCATGGTAGGTACTAAGGAGGATTAAGTTTCTAGAGAAGGATATTTAACTTTAGTGAAAATGTGCAGGGCGATCGCGCAGAGGATGATATCCACATTCCTACTGGAATTGGAGAAGGCTCACAAATAAGGAAAGCAATAATTGATAAGAATGTGAGAATTGGCAAAAATGTTAAGGTATTTTCTGGTTTGAACATCTTGATGCTAAGGACTAGATGTTTGAATTTGCAAATAAAAAGTCTTATAGCAGAACATTATGCCTTGATCTTGTTAATAATTTATTGTTATCATAATATGCAGATTTTGAACAAGGAAAATGTCCAAGAATGTAATAATGAAGCAAATGGCTACATTATTACTGGAGGCATAGTTGTAATTCTGAAGGGTGCCATTATTCCAGATGGAACCATTCTGTGAGTCATATTGAAGATGGACAGATTATGTCACTCTTTCAATGATTTGACAGGAAAACATAGCTGCAGGAAGTCAAATTGTACACTGAGAATTCTTTCTTGAGACATTTTAGTTCACTTTGGTTAATAGTTGAGGAGTGGAGCTTTGGCGAATTGTTGTCATGTGACCAAGAGGTTACGGATTTGAGCTGTGGAAATAACCTTTTGCAGAACTGTAGAGTAAGGCCATGTACAATATACCTTTGTGGTCTAGCCCTTTCCCGGACATGGCGTATTGCAGGAGCTTAGTGCACCGTGCTGCTTTTTGATTAATAGTTCAGATTTAGATCATACAGAATGATTCTGTGATGACTTGAATTCATGTGAAGGGAATAAAATTTCCAAATTCTTGGAATCTTTAATAAAAATATGTCAGCTTCTTCTTTTTGGTGGAAAAAGCACCACTTAAGGTTGTCTTCAGACTTTATAGAAGAAAGGCAAGCTTAATTTTTTTTTTTTAATAAAAGGAAAAGAAAACAAATTTGTTAAAAGGAGATTTTGTAGTAGCCACTAATAGCAAAAAAATATACTTAGGGCTCTAATGGGAGGTATATTGAGAAAATTAGCAGATATATGAGAGAATTAGGTAAGAGGATTACTGCTGTTGCTTTTGATTATCTTTTTTCTTTTCATGAATTCCAAAAAGCAGAAACAAGAGAAAAGACCCTTGATGAGATTTCAACCTTGCATCATGTGCAAGTGAAGTTAGAATATTTAGCTCCCGTTTGGACATAATTTTTTTTTTTTAAAAACTGAAAATATTTTTTGTTCATATAATTTGATCAATTTTTGAAAAAAATTTGACAAGTTCCAAAAAATGGTTTGTGCTAGCTTTTGGTTGAAATTTTTTCTTTCACTCACGAAACTTCAATTTTTTCCAAAACACAACTTCAACTTCTAAAAATATTTTCAAAATAACTTCAAAAACACTTTTTTTCACGTTTCAACTAAATCTATGTCCAAACACTAAAATATGAACAACTATTTTGCAACAAAGAGGGCTACAAAATGCCATGGCAGCAGAGCATCACATTGATTATTTGGCTGTGTATATTAATCGACAGTCCCATTCTCCTAATTTGACTTTGAAGTGTTGTCACTGGATATACTCTCAAGGTACAATACTCTTCAAAGTATATATGAATGCTTAAATCGAGCGTGTATTATGATTTGCAAACTACCCGCAATGTTCAGCTCATTATAAGTAACTTATTATAAAAATTGGCCAATTCATAAAATATTACTAATATTAGCCAATCAACTATTTGTAGCAAAAAAGAGGACAAAATTTTACTTTCTTTTGAGTGGATGTTATTAGAATCAATTGGGTACATCTTAAGGAGTTTGAATCTATGTATTAAGATGATTTGGTAGAGTTTTGAGGTGGTTTGAAAAAACAATTCGAAATAGACGATAACATAAAAAAACAAATTATATGGGTATCATATATGTATCATATTTGTATCAAATATGTATCACACACACACACACACACACACACACACACACACACACACACACACACACACACACATATATATATATATATATATATATATATATATATATATATATATATATATATATATATATATATATATATATATATATATATATATATATATATATCCATGTATAATTGTGTGTGTGATACATGCGTGATATATGTTTGATACATGTGTAGCAAATAAAAATTTGACTCGATTTTAGTTGCGAATTTTTATACCAAATCAGTCCAAATCACCTCCAATTTTCCTCAAAATTTGTATATTGACTCATTTATATATTTTTAGTGAATTTCAACCATACCCATAGAAAAAGGGTACTTTTTTGCTTAGATTTTTAAAATTTTATATATATATGTATATTTCTTGTATTTCATCATCTTTTTTGCTACCTCATATATAAAATTTTCTTACCGTATTGCTTCTAATATTGCCAATCAACAACAACATACCCAAGTGTAGTCCCACAAGTAGAGTCTGGGGAGGGTAGAGTGTACACATGCATTACCCCTGCCTTTAAAAAGGAAGAGAGGCTCTTTTCGGAAGACCATCAACTTAGGAAGGGGAGAGTCAATAACAAGCAAACTGATCTGACAACCAATGCAGAAATATAAAACTAGAAAAAGGTACTGCAATCAGGAAAATGTAACACAAGACAACAATAAGTAGTAACAGAAGACTAGGTGTACGAAAAAAACACGAAAGGCACCAAGTGGTGCAACAAAGCTACTGCTACAAACAAGGACAACACTCGACCACCTAACCCTTTATCTTAATTCTCCACCATCACACCTTCCTATCTATGGTCATGTCCTTAGTGAGCTAGAGCAACGCTGTATCTTGCCTAATCATCTCCCCAATACTTTTTCGGCCTGCCTCTACCTCTCTATCGGCCCCTTCCCCCATCCAGCCTCTCACAACTTCTCACCAGAGCATAAGTTCCTCTCTTCTTCACATACCCGAACCATCTAAGCCTCACCTCCTGCATCTTGTCCTCCACAGGGGACACACCCACTTTGTCCTGAATAGCTTCATTTCTAACTTTATCTAACCCGGTATGCCAGCACATCCACCTCAATATGCTCATCTCCACCACCTTCATCTTCTCGACATGGAATATCTTGACCGGCCAACACTTTGTCACACACAACATAGCCGGTATGACCACTTCTCTATAGAACTTATCATTAATTTTTGGTGGCACATTCTTGTTACAAAACTCCGGAAGCAAGCCTCCATTTCATCCATCCCGCCCAATACAGTGTGTGACATCCCAGTCAGTCTCACCATCCCTTGTATAATAGACCCAAAGTACTTGAAACATTATCTCTTAGGAATGACTTGTGAATCAAGCCTCACATCTACGTCCAATTTCTGAGTCGCGCCACTGAACTTGCACTCAAAGTATTCTATTTTACTCTTGATCAACTTTAAACCTTTAGACTCCAAAATCTTTCTTCAAACCTCTAACATCTCGTTAACACCACAATGCGTCTCGTTAATTAGTACAATTTCATCTGAAAATAACATGCACAATGACATGTCCCTTGAATGTGACGTGTCAGTGCATTGATCGCCAAGGCAAATAGAAATGGGCTGAGTGCTGGCCCCAGATGCAGCCCCATCACTACCGGGAAGTGATCCGAGTCCCCTCCCACTGTCCTCACCCGAGTCTTAGCACCCTCGTACATGTCATGAATAGCTCTAATGTAAGCAACAGGAATGCATCTAGCCTCCAAACATCTCCATAGCACTTCCCTTGTCACTTTAATGTAAGTCTTCTCTAAGTCGTTGAACTCCATATGTAAGTCTCTCTTCCTCTCTCTATACTGCTCAATCAACCTCCTAACAAGATGAATAGCTTTTATACTCGAATGCTCCGGCAGAAATCCGAATTGGTTCTCTGAGATAGATACAATCCTCCACACCCTTAGCTCCACCACCTTCTCAAATACTTTCATAGTATGGCGTAGTAGCTTGATACCCTGATAGCTATTGCTATTTTAGATATCCCTCTTGTTCTTATACACCGGGATCATCGTACTCCATATCTATTTATTTGGATTTTTATTTTTATATGAGTTTGACTAGTTTTAATAAGTATATGATTAATAACTGGAGTATGGTAAATTAAAATTATTTGAGATATTTATGTAAGATTCCCGTCTTATTACGTGTTTAAAGGTGTCCATCATGTTTATTTCTATTCATGTGTACTGAATGTTGCTAGTTAACAATAAAGTACGTAGATGGGTATTGCAAACCATCCTTTAGGTGATAGTTACATCTTGTTTTATATGTCAGTTTGTTTTTTGTGTTTTATTCTGGAGTCACTAATGCTTTTTGTTTTTGTTTTTTTTTCCTTTTCTCGATCTTTCGCCGAGGGTCGATTGGAAATAGCCTCTCTGCCCTATCGGGTAGGGGTAAGGCCTGCGTACATATTACCCTTCCCAGACCCCACCCGGTGGGACTATACTGGGTAGTTGTCGTTGTTGTTGTTGTTGTTGTAATGCAAATCATATACGGGAATAATATGAGAAAAGTCATGGCCCATTTGAGAATCGTGTGACTGACAAATGTTCGATAATAGAAATACTCAGTTCCTAAAGTGTTTATCTCGAAAATATGAGTAATAATTAAATATAATTTGTGATTTTAATATATGTGATTTAGTTCAATACCAATTAATAATCAGGAAATATAATATAAAAATAAAAAATAAAAGAGAATCGAACCAATGTTAGTTAGCAGTAGCGACCTCGAGAATGTGACCTCGATGTGGCTTGGGGCAATGAGAACACCAAAATAAGAAGATCAAAGTAGGAACAATTAAGCTAAAGGACAATTCTGATGAATAAGAGGCAAACAATAGAGAGTATATTCTTTGCTAAGTGAAATAGATGCATTACAAATGATTGGGATCTCCCTAATATAATGGGAGAACCCTAAATAAGAATATTTCTATTTACAGTAGGGAATATTCTTGGTACAATTTTCCAACTGTCTAGTATGGAGTTGTACAATCCTATTCTGTGATTTGCTCCATGACTTTGGGGACGTGGCAAGAATCTAGCTAACTCTGGTACAAGTCCATCACGGTACTATATCGAGGTTGAGCACACTTGACGTCGGTATTCCTCGAACTCCTATTTTTGGGCATTACACTCCGTCTTCGATTTTGAGTCTGGTCTACCGGTTTAGAACTTGCCTCCCGGACTCGGGCCTAGGGCGGAATCTCAAGCTTCTACATCAGGGTTATACAATTTTTACCGTATACAGATAGTCCCTGCGTTTTTTAGAATAAGATGATAAGAACAGTTTTCACCTTGATTTTCCCGAGCTTCTCATGATGATATCATGCTCGTGACATAGGTTCTTGAAATGAACGAGAATGTCATGTCAGTGCTCTTCCCTAAAATATCAAATGCGTGTTAGTGTTTGTAGGCCACTAGCGTTGCCGTCGCTGCAGTTCTATAAATAGGAGGCTATTCTATTGAGCAAAGAATTGTACTTTTCTCATCCTTATCTACTTTTGATCTTTTCCCCTCTTTGATTCCTTCTTAATCATCCATCTTCATGGTTCGGACCTGTGAACACAAGATAATATGGGAGCAATTTTACCAGTTATGCCAAGGTTTTCCTTTCAAAGCTTTGATACGAAACAACGCGAGAAGGACGTCGAATTCTTCTCGCATGCGAACTTTATACTTCTGCTTATCTCTCGTAACTTCATCCTTGTCACACCTCCTTTTTACTTCCCCCGGAAGGATATAAGCGAGTTTTTCCAATTTAAGTAACAATCAAAACAGAATTATTTAAATTAAAATCAGAGTCACCACTTGGGATAATTTATGGTATTCCAAGTCACCGGTTAAAATTCTGAATCGAGGA
This sequence comes from Nicotiana noctiflora, assembly GCA_032618575.1. Taxonomy (NCBI): domain Eukaryota; kingdom Viridiplantae; phylum Streptophyta; class Magnoliopsida; order Solanales; family Solanaceae; genus Nicotiana; species Nicotiana noctiflora. The sequence continues at coordinate 20,488 of JASVEL010006403.1, forward strand.
AGTTGATTCTATTTATGGTATTCGAACATAAAAATTCGGGTAAAGAATATTTCCCGTCAAAGGGGGGCATCCAGATTTATAACTAGTCGTTGAAAAATAGCCCAATTTTAAAAGTAATCGAAATTTAGTCACTTTTTATGTAAAGATAAATCCGAGCAAAAACACTGTTCAAAACCTGAAAAATACTTCCATATATTATGCCGGAGTTCCAGCATAAGTATACTTGAACTCCAACATATTATATTGGAATTTCAGGATAGTATGTTGGAACTCAAGCATAATATGATGGAGTTTCAGCATAAATACACTAGAACTCCAGCATAATATACTGGAGTTCTAGAAAGTATAATGGTCTAGTGTAATATAGTGGAGTTTGGAGCACTAGTGCTCCAGTCTCCAGTATATTATACTGGAGTCAGCAAAGTATACCGGTTCAACATAATTTGCTGGAGTTCATATACAAGTGCTCCGAACTCCAGTATATTTTGCTGGACCGGTTTTGCAGCAAAACGGTGGCTATTTTTTATTGACTTGGTAAACGCTAGCTATTTTTTATTGATCAGTCTAAAAACTGGCTATAACATGCTATTTTTATGTTTTTAGGTTAAGGGGTAGGCGTTTGGTATTATTGGGCCTTATTGGATCAAAGACTAAAAAAGTAGACTGCAAGATTAAAATGAGATAAACTAACTATTTCTTCTGAATATACAATTTATAATATAAAAATCTAAAACTTATCTTAATTAATTGAACTCAATTATATTAAAACATGAAACTATTTTTATGTTTTCAAGATTATATAAACATAAAAGTAAGGTACTATTTTTTGTAAATTTTTATTTAAATTTATGAATATACGTAAACTAAAATATTTTTGTAATTTTTATTTTTGTGACGAAATAAAGTAAAAGAGTCAATTAGTTAAAATAAATATATTAGGCCTAAACTAGATATTTACATGCTAAAATATAAAAATCGTAGGGAAGGTCAAAAATCACATGTCTACGACTGCCCCTCTTTGATTGAAAATACGAAGTATTTTAACACAAAGAACGACTAGACAAGTTTTTTTGACCCGACCCTTATTTAGGGAGACCAAGAACTAAGAGGAAGGAGATTGTGATCGAGCCCTGATATCTGAGCTGCCTACATATCCTTGGCTACAAAGGAATCAGGCTATATGTAGTTTAGAAGTGAATGAGGTGATGGAGTATACTGAGGTGGAGAGCCGATCGAGGTGCCATTCCGTCGATGTTCAGGTCCGCGGTCCTATTATTACATTAAAATAAAAAATGAAAAAGGCTAACTAATCATATCAACTATGAGTTACAAGATTCATATCTATAAGTCTTCCGAAGCTTGATCTTGAGTCTTGAATGGTTCTTCATGCAGACTTTGGATTTGAACCTTGACGCTTGCTAGTTGCAGGAGCTAGTTCATTCTTCTTTAGATTTTTGGATCAAAACCGGATACACCATGCTTGTGACTTCAGTCATGGCTTGAGCAGCTCACATCTTTCATCAACTTATGCATTTGGATTCACTTCTTACCTTTTTTTTTTAATTCTAGATTGTGACCAACTTCTATTGATCATCTCGGGCTGTTGACTCGCATTCTTGCCACGAGCTTCTTTTGTTGTCGACTTGAATTGCATTATGAAATGAATTCCTTTATTTTCCAGGTCGGTGTCTGATTGCCGAAACTTGAATTGTCTTCTTTCGAAACTTGAATCGTTTTTCCTTGTTCTCTAGGTGAGCACCTTGCTGAACTTGAACTATCTTTCTTCAAAACTGCTTTCCCTTGAAACTTAAACCGTCTTCCCTTATTCTCCAGGTGTGTGCCAGATTGTTGAACTTAAAATGTCATTTTTGAAACTGTTCCCTTGAAACTTAAACTATCTTCCATTGTTCTACAGGTGGGCGTCTGATTGCTATAATTTGAATTGCGTTCTTTTGAAACTACTTTCCCTCGAGACTTGAAATGTCTTCCCTTGTTCTCCAGGTGGGTGCCTAATTGCTGAAACTCGAACTGGTTTTCCCTAAAAATTGAGTTGCATTCCCTTGTTCTCTAGGTGGAGGCCTGATTGCTGAACTCGCACTGATTCATCTTGAAACTTGAGCCGTTTTTCCTTGTTCTCCAGGTGGGGTGCCTTACTGCTGAACTTGACCCGCTTTCCCTTTAAACTTAAGTTGTTTTCCCTTGTTCTCTAGGTTAGCGCCTGATTGCTGAACTTGAACTGCTTTTCCCTGAAACTTGAGTTGTTTTTCCTTGTTCTCTAGGTGGGCACCTAATTGCTTAACTTGAACTGCTTTCCTTTGAAACTGCTTTCCCTAAAAACTTGAATTGTCTTCCCTTGTTCTCAAGTGGGTGCCTAATTATAACAAAACAGACAAAATAAAAGAAATTTTTCTGGCCTAGTTTGATATCGGGAACATCTGTGAGTGTTAAATGACTCTTGTTATCAAAAGAAATTCTAAGCCAAATTCCCTTATCCTGAAGATTTCAAACCAAATCTCACCTCAAAAGTGAAAACTTGAAAGCTAGATTATATTTTCCAAAGGGTATAACTCCTATCAGACCTTGTCATTTGTGAGGGTCTCAAAACTTACTAAATCTTGTTATCCCTAAAGGTCTCGAAACTTACAGCCGAGCCTGTCTGGCACCTGCTTTCCATATGGAGGGTTTCTTTGGAACAAACGATATTTCTTCCTCTGTTTCAATCAAAGAAAACTTGTGAATTTAAATATGGTGGTTGGTTTGTGGCCTTTACTTTGAGGACGATTTCCCTTTTACTTCTCACGATAACTTTGATTTCAAATCGAAAGACCTTGCTTGTTTATTGACTAACCACTTTCTCTGTCACCCTTATCATAGAAAATAAGTTTGATTCGCTCAAAACCAATACCCTCTGTCTATTGCACCCTTTGTCTATTGCATTGTTCATGAATTGACATACCAACCCTTTGTATTTTCACATGAATCCCAAAGAACGTTTATTGTTATCAACTCAGTTCGCACACTGCTCTTTCTTGACTTATACCAATTTGACGCACTAGCCAAACTCTGCTTTGTGCAATTGTAAAGTTGGTAGCATATTTTGAAGTCATTTCTCACTTGATTTGACCAAGCTAACTCATAAGAGGACTTGAACAATGAAAGAAGCAGAGTAAGGGACAATGAAAAGACATGAGATCTAGCAAGAAAATTACAAAGTAGAAACTTATCAGATGTGGATACCAACTTTAATGACCATGACATGCATTTTTGATTAATTTCCTAATCTGTGAAGAAAGTTTAATGTTTACCTCTTGTTGTACCTCTTTATCGTGAAACTGGGCTTCCATGCCCGATTATTCTATCTGATTCACGATTCTTGTTCGACTTGTGGTACCCGAAGGGTTTTCACCATCAAGCCTCTCTCATTTTGTTGTTTCTTTCAACTCACCGTCGCCTTATGGTGCCTATGCAGGTTTTCACCAATAAGACTTGTAAATGAGTTTCATGAGAATGGAATGGTGATGCTTTTAAGATTTTACGCCGTGTCAAAAATTAATGTTTACTTTGTATTATTTTCAGATGATGTGAACTTGATGTATATACACATTATAATTTAGGAAAAAATAATTATTTACACAAACACAACATATATATAAAGAACTCTTTTTTTTCTTCGTAGAAACGGCATAGGATGGCACCTACATGGGGAGCCTTACAGCAACGATAATGTTGCCTCCGTGTGACTTATAGGTTACGGTTCGAGCCGTGAAAGCAGCCACTAATGCTTGCATTTGTGTTGGCTGCCTACATCACAACCCTTCAACTGTAGCCAGGGCGAAGCCAGAATTTTCATCAAGGGGTGTCAAAATATAAATAATTAGATATATAATAAATTGAAGGAGAGTCAACGATAGTAATTGTACATAAAATAAAAAAACTTATCTAGTAATATAGTGTAATTTTCCGGCGAAAGGGTATCGCTTGACACCCTTTTGTTCAATGTAGCTCTGCCGCTAGCTTTGGTCCTTCCTTAGACCATGCGTGAATGTGGAATGCTTTGTGTATCAGACTATCTTTTTTGGTTTAGGATGACATAGAAATGAAAAATAAATGGAGATGATAAAAGTAGACTAATTATTTAAATATGGTCATTTATTGTCTAAAAAAGAGACCTAGGAATAACATGACTATCATATGAGAAGAAAAATAATTTTTTAAAACTACATAGTATATGTAAAGAGAAGCTTAGAATCAAAGTTAAACATAGATGCATGAAAAAGGGACAAAGAAAACCTTAGTAACAGTAGGATGTATTTATGACAGGTTCACTTTAAGCTAACTAGTTGGAGGACATTATTCTGATGTTTTCATAAACTACATGTTACACTGTCCATGAACTAGAAGAAAGCTAAATATTCCCTCCTAAACTTCATCTTCTTAAATTCCTGTCACATCACATAAAAGGGAAGATGAAGCAAAGTATAGCAAGTAGGGGATATAGAGATTTTGACATACAAAATATTCTGTCATGTCTCTTCCTACTTTGTTTAATCTCAAGATTAATGCCCCTCATTATGTTTACAAGCCTACATCAAGGCTCATTCCAGCTTCTGTTCCATCAAAGTTGAATCATTCATATACACAACATTTTGAATGTCCAAACTCTCTAATTCCTCCAGCAGACCAGGTTTTGCCTAACCTTTTCCTTAAACATCCACATTATTTACACTTGTATAACAGCTCACGGACTGCTCGCGCTTGAACTTGAAAGGAATTTTCTGTGAAACTTGCTTTAGGCAAATCTCACATTCGAATTTTCGTGTTCAGGAATTCAACTGTCGAGGTGCTTTTTAGCTTAAAATCCAAGGGGATAAAACTGTGAGCAGAGATAGACCTAGGACTTGAAGGTGCCAGGGGCACATGAGCGGACTGGTTTTTGATCTTATACGAACTTTTTAAACATATATACACATATATATATACAAAATATTTATAGTTAACGGGGTCTGGTGACCCTTTTTCTCCATGCATAGGTCCACCTCTGACCATGAGGCCTCAAAAGTTGCGCCAAAGTGGACAATACCTTGGAAGTCAGGCTTGAGTCGTTATATTTTGCTAGTGGTTTTTAAAAGAATAAGTTTAAATGTTAATGTTGCAAGAATCTACAATGTAGATGTTCTTTTTTTCTTCACCTCATATATTTAAAAGATCTTTACTATTGTTGCCAGAATGTTGCAGCAATTGTGTTTGGAGATGGATCAAATTCAAGACTTTATCCATTGACAAAGAGAAGATCAGAGTCTGCTCTTCCTATAGCAGGAAACTACAGACTCATTGATGCAGTTGTTAGCAACTGCATCAATAGTAATATAAGGAAGATATATGCACTTACACAATTTAACTCTGCCACTCTAAATACCCACCTTTCAAGAGCTTATTCGAATGCACGAATCGGGAACGAAGCATTAGTTGAGGTCATTGCAGCTTATCAGAGTCCTGAGGGCAAAGGCTGGTTTCAGGTAAAGAAACAAAAAGGCAGTTTCAAACCTTTACTATGTGCATGTTTTCCAACTATCTATAAATGCTTGCTACAACATTCCCCTTCGAGTAGCTGTTAATACGAATAAGTAAAACACTGCTGTTGTCGTTTCTAACCATTCAATTACTCTACGGATAGAGGAGTACATAGAGTTGAACATAGTAAGACGTGGTCAAAATTGTTCGTTTGGAACCTTATGAAAAGCTAATCATATGTTCTCTCCATCGGAACAATGGGGTCATTTTCTTGTATTCTCAGGGAACTGCTGATGCTATAAGGAGATGTTTGTGGGTACTAGAAGAGTACCCGATTCTCGAGTTTCTACTGCTTCCCGGTTACCATCTTTACAAAATGGATTTCCAGGAACTCTTAGAGTCTCACTGGAGTAACCGTGCTGATATAACTGTTGCAGTGTTAAGTCGAACGAGGGATAACGATACAGAATTTGGTACTTTCCAACTAAATTCTAAAAATCAAGTCATTGCTTTCAAAGACAATCCAGAGAAGAGAGTACGACTTCAAATTTCTTCATTTGTTTCTCATTAATTCATTTCATACTTGAGAAAAAAGAACATGAATCAGCACTGAAGGTTCTTTAATTTCCTATGAACAAGATCAACATATTATTTCAGGTACAAAATTCAGAGAAATTGAAAGACATTTCTAATGATAATTTTGCCAGCATGGATATTTATGTTGTTAATAAAGATGCTATGATAAAGCTTCTGACAGAGTATCATCCTTTGGCCAATGACTTCAGAAGAGAAGTTGTACCAGGTGCAATTTCCTTAGGAATGAATGTAAGAGTCATGTATTACCATATACAACCAACTTTTCGCTCTAACTTGCCATCTTTAATATTTTCTCAAAACTTTTGAACATAAAATATCTCTCTCTTGTGGTGTAAACATTTTTGTTTTCACTCTAATTTAAACCGTTCTCTGATACAAACAGGTATATGCACACAAATTCAGCGGGTACTGGGACGATATGAGAAGCATTGAAGCTTACTACCGCGCAAATATGGAAAGCATAAAGAACACAAATAAGGCATATTGGTCAGTATCTTCAAAAGTCTCAAGAATAAAAGGCACTGCATCCCTTTAATGACTTAACAAAAGTTTCATTTTCCATAGCAGCTTGTATGACAAAGACTCTCCGCTATACACTTTGCCTCGACACCTACCTCCAACTCAGATAACTGATGCTGTTATAACGGATTCTGTGATCGGAGATGGATGCTTTCTCAATGTATAAAAGTGATCAATTGTCCTTGAAATTTATACAAAAAAGTTTAGAATTCTTATTAAGACCAAGACTATACAACCATTTGTCCTCACAAACATCTTTCTTTCGTGCTTCGTGTTTTCTGAGTGCAGAGATGCAAGATCAGAGGTACAGTTGTTGGCATGAGAACAAGAATAGGTGATGGAGCAACAATTGAGGATTCAGTAATAATGGGTTTTGATACCTATCAAGTAAGACACATGAAAACATTTCATTTACTTTCATTGGAAAGATCCCTCATATTCGAGAGTCTATTGGAAACAATCTCTCTACCTTCATAAGGTAGAGGTAAGGTTTGCGTACACTTTACCCATATTTCTACTTTTGATTCTTATCCACTCATGGTAGGTACTAAGGAGGATTAAGTTTCTAGAGAAGGATATTTAACTTTAGTGAAAATGTGCAGGGCGATCGCGCAGAGGATGATATCCACATTCCTACTGGAATTGGAGAAGGCTCACAAATAAGGAAAGCAATAATTGATAAGAATGTGAGAATTGGCAAAAATGTTAAGGTATTTTCTGGTTTGAACATCTTGATGCTAAGGACTAGATGTTTGAATTTGCAAATAAAAAGTCTTATAGCAGAACATTATGCCTTGATCTTGTTAATAATTTATTGTTATCATAATATGCAGATTTTGAACAAGGAAAATGTCCAAGAATGTAATAATGAAGCAAATGGCTACATTATTACTGGAGGCATAGTTGTAATTCTGAAGGGTGCCATTATTCCAGATGGAACCATTCTGTGAGTCATATTGAAGATGGACAGATTATGTCACTCTTTCAATGATTTGACAGGAAAAATAGCTGCAGGAAGTCAAATTGTACACTGAGAATTCTTTCTTGAGACATTTTAGTTCACTTTGGTTAATAGTTGAGGAGTGGAGCTTTGGCGAATTGTTGTCATGTGACCAAGAGGTTACGAATTTGAGCTGTGGAAATAGCCTCTTGCAGAATTGTAGATGTGAGCACGTGATTTTTGCCCTACATGAGAATCACTCCCAGAAAATTCAAAAATAAAATAATTTGGTGTTAAGCATGATTTCTGTGATTTTTGTGTTATTTTTATTCTTACATTTTTGCATTTTTGTGTGTGCGTGTTTATTTATTTAAATTAGTAAAATACAAAAATATATATATTACGTTTTGCATTTTAGTGTTTAATATCAAAATCAAGTGATATGTAACCATGTAGGATAATTGCAGTAAAAAATTAATATATATATATATATATATATATATATATATATATATATATATATATATATATATATATATATATATATATATATATATATATATACACACATCATGGAGTCTAGTTTTTAAGAATGAAGAGATTGGGCCAAAACCCAATTCCATGCAGAGGCCCAAACCACCGGTCCAGTCCGTCCCAACCCGTTACACCCCAAACGACGTCGTTCCGTCTTAAGTGAAGAGATCCAGGCCGTCGATCAGTGTTGATCCGATGGACCTCATTAATCGCTCCACTGTGCAATCCCGGCCGTTGGATTCTCATCATCCAACGGCCGAGATTAAAGCATCAATTCTAAACCTACCAAAGACCCCCCCATACCCCCCACACCCGTTCATTCCCTCCCTTAGTCATCTTCGTCTCTTCAGAGACGATCAATAGCCGCCGTACCTCCGCCACCCTCCGCCTACCGGAAATCGCCTCGCGGCGGTTCCGGTAGGCCAATCAAACCCAAACCAATGCCAAAATCTTCCCCTCGCCTCACTCATTACGAATCCAGCCTCCATTTATCTCGAATCACTCCAGAACTCCTCGAATCTTCATTTGAAGATTCGAGTCAACTCGAACTTACGCCAAACCACCCCGAATTCACACCGGTGACTCCTCACACCTCCCTCACACCATAACCCCCATTGATTTCCGTCGAATCTAACCAGAACCAGTAAAGCCCCAAATTTGGACCCTCAAGAACCCTAGAAAATCAAATGTTAAAATTCGTCCAATGAATCAAGATTTGGGGTCTAATGGGCCTTAATCGAAGTGTTTTTATTCAAGAACACTTCGACTAAGGTTCGTTCGATCTCAAAGCGAGCAAAGTCTGAGGCGAGCTCGGGTCCGTCGAGTATAAAGCTTTGGAGCCTTTCCCGTTGGTGCGGCTGTCATTGGTAATCAAGGTCTAATTCATTGTTTAGTTTAGTTTGCTTAACATTTTCTTCTTCTTCTATTCATCCTTTAAATTATGCTGGCCATCTTCAATGGACCTCTTTATTTGGTCGTTTCCTTCTATGTTTAGTGTTAAAATGAATCGTATATTCAGTTCGATTAAGGTCGTCAAGCATTTAATTCGTATTCGATTTGGTTCCTTGAATCTGCTTGAAGCATATTGAATCTGTAGATCACTCATTTGTTATCCATTGTGTATGTTTATCGTCAACTAATCAATGGGGTCGAATAGTTTCGTATGTCTTGTTTATTAGCAGTGATTGAATAGCCGTTAGGAGTTAAATTGGTTGTTTGATTGATTGGTCATTATGAAATAGGAATTGAATTGGTTTGATTGGTTTGAATTAAAATAGGACTATGAATTGTACTCCTGGTAGTTTCTGCAAAGCATTAAGCTGATAGGCCTGTTGTGAACTAAGTAAAGTAATAGTTTAGGGAATGTGGATGACTGGGTAAAACACTGGTAGTTAAGTAGGAATCACATGGGCACAATATCACTAAGGGAAGGCACACCTGAATGTTAATATCATGACTGCCAGTGCATTGGTTGATTAAACAATGGTATAATGCACTTGTAGTGGGCTGGCAGAGCATGGGCTAGGCAGAGGGATGGGTCTGCCCAGGGGAATCTACTGGGCTGGCAGAGAAGAGTGTGGGCAGGATGGGTCTGCTGATTATTGTATTTTAGAGTTTCTGATTCTTTTGGCTTGGGGGAGTTCATTTAACTATAAGTATAAGATATACATGTTGAGAAAGAGGGGGATATACAGACAGAGATAGGTTGGAGAGTACTTGGAGATACGAAAAAAGAGTTTGAGACAGTGAACTAGAGAGAAAAGAACACTGGACACATAGGAAGGGTTCACTATATACACATTTTTAGGGCTATACACACAGTGAGGACTGAGAACACACATATACAAGGCTATAGATACAGAAAGTAAGAAGCCTAGACCAAGTGACTGTTTCATTGGCCTTTTGTCACTGTTTTCGTGTGTTTTTAGTTGGGAGTGACTGAGTAGTGGGTCATTTGATCGCTTGTTGTTCCTGTGTTGGTATTACTGTTCTCCTGCTTCTGCTACTGCTGTGATTGAGTTTGTTGTTGGCTTGGGTTGTCGTGTGGCTTTTGTTGGTCCATTATTTGTGGTCGATTCTGCTGGGTCTCTTAGTGTTTCTGCTGCTGCTTGAGTTTATGCCTGGGTGTTGACCTGTTGCTGTTGGTTTTGGCTCCTGTTTTCCCTGCTATTGGCTGTTGTTACACTGCTGCTGTTACCCTACTGCATAACTGATCTCTTGGGTTCTTTAATTGCCAGGTACACATTCTAGAGACTGTTTTCCATACAGCATATCCAGTTGAAATAAAATGAGACCCCAGCCTCACTGGAGGCTATATTAACTGCCATGTTTCCCTTTATAATTGATTGTATCAGTTTAGTCGTAATCAGGGCTACTGTTTTCTTTAAATGATTTGGATTTGTGGAATACTTAATTAGTAATGGTGTATTAGAATGGGAGACAGTGAGTATATTTGTTTGAATCTATAGATATATCTTCTTACATCTTGAAACATGTATGAGCTATAGGAATATATTCTTGCATTATGATAAGGAAAAACAGGGATTCAATTGTTAAGGAAGATAATTTATGGCCTATGCAAACCTCATGAGCTAACGGCAGTTATAGACAAAAACTTTAGAAATGGTCCAGTAGATTTTGTTCACTGTTTGGTGAACTGTTATTATGTTGGCTCGAAATGTTGAAAAAATGCAAAATCCTGTTAAGCTTTTAGTATACAAATCTGGTCACTACTAGCTTCAATTTGCAATACTTAAGAGTGACTAATGATTACACAAAATTTGGTTAGTTTTTTTAGTAGGTTATTAAGGGAGATAATTCACAGCTAGGTTTTTTTTTTTGAAATACAAATAGTAATCCATGAATTAGACCATGAAGAGTTTGGTATGTGATAGGCTCAACCAGTTAGAGCAGAAGTAATTATGGGCTTCGCCTTCATTTCGAGACCACAACACCCTCACTGCGTATAAGACAATGGATTAGGTGGAAAAAATAATCAACCAAAAAATGTTAGTTCGATGTATCTAGTTCGGAATTTGCTAGTTTACTTGAGCAAATAACATCGCTTTAAATAGCAATCTGAATAAAATTAGTAACTAATGTTAGTGATGAACGTTAGCGTGAAGTTCAAAATGACTTTGGTATTACACCCAGTTAACTCCATCAGTATAACTCATCTAATATGGTCGGTTTAAATTAACTAGAGAATGGTTAGATGGTTCTGATATTTTGTCAAATTCGTACGTTATTTATAGTTTTAGTTTTAGTATTATTCCTTCGTAGAACAAGGCATAAAATAATTTCCTCTATGCAAGCTCGAGCGCAATTTCCGTTCACATTGATCTAATAACTAATAAGGGGTCCGAGCTTATAAACATACAATAAATTAGGACCTTTTTCTCCTTTGTTTTAGAGACGAATTTAATAGAAAAACGTAGACACTTTTAGGATTGTCTTTTTAAAAAATGAACGAGACGAGCCTCGCCAAAAAAATACACAATTGTGGGGCCCTCGAATAATAGTCATGGAAACTTAGATTCGGAAGGACCGTCTAGTGAATTTCACGGTTTTTCCCAAAGTTAAATAGACGATAGACTCTTTGGGCACGATTTGAAATAAAAGTTACCTTCCTGAATACGGGTGTGCATTTATGCAACCCAAATCTCACTCTCGGCGAAACTGAAATACATTAGAGTCGCAGGCGTACTGGTTACGGTGCGGCCCGAAATGTGTTTTCGTAACGTCGCAATTCTTCTAAAAAATAAGAGCGAAGCATTAAAAGCACATAGTTAAAATACATAAAAGAATCAGATAGAAACAAAAATTGCAATTGAGCGACCGTGCTAAAACCACGGAATCCGGGAGTGCCTAACACCTTCTCCCGGGTTAACAGAATTCCTTATCCGGATTTCTAGTTTCGCAGACTGTATTACAGAGTCATAAATTTCCTCGGTTCGGGATTAAACCGGTGACTTGGAACACCATTATTTTTCCAAGTGGCGACTCTGAATTAAATAAACTAATCCCGTCTCGATTGTCCTTTAATTGGAAAAAACTCCCTTGTGCCCTCGCGTGCGCGTAAAAAGGAGGTGTGACAGCTCTGGCGACTCTGCTGGGGATGCAACCTCGAACTTCGGTTCGGGGTCTAAGAACTCGAGCTCATTTAAATTGTTGTTTTGTCTATATCTGATTTTATTACATGTTTAATTAAATGTGCTACATGTCTACCGCTTTAATATTAGTCGCACTGTGTATACAAACTGCTATATGTTTACCGCTTCGATATTGCGTGAACTGTATATAAAACTGTGCCGAAAAACCCGTCTCTTCTTACCCCCGGGGATGTGCTTACTGGTTGAGACTCCCCTTTCCGTTAGTGTCAATACCAAAATAAGAAAAGAGGCAGGATAAGTTACAAAGCCGGACGATCCCGCGGGTCCCCGGTACGTAGCTCCCTCCTCAAATCCGAGTCGTCTGCTCGGGTACACGGTCTAGTATCATTGAAAAGCATCAGGATATTGAGCCTAGATTCAGGACGTTTATTTGCATCATCTCTGACTTAGGGGACTCAACACAGGGGTTGGGTCCGTCTAGGACAGGTAACCTGAAAGGAAAGACCATCTTGCCATATCATATTTGTTGTTAGCATTTATTTAGACTGACATGCTGACCGGGTTCCTTTAAATACCGAAGAAAAAGAAAAGAAAACACAAAAGGAAATAGTATGGGGAAGTAAATATCTTTCAGAAAAATACAAAAATACGTTTCACCAACAAGTCCACGAATTTAGTTTGCCAATAAAAGACGGCAGAAGATTGACTTTGCCGACAAAATGGGTTTTTGACAAAATATGTTTGACAGTCAATAAAGGAAAGATAGTTGTTTTGACGGACCGAACTACGCGAGTTTGATTCTCACCGAGTGTGAGATACGTAGGCAACCTTTAAACGGGTCCAACTCCCATATATTTCAAAATAAGTTTTAATGGCGGAATGCCAAGACATTTAATTTTGCCACTCTTTTTTACCAGTCAAATCCTGAGGCCCGTTTCGTTTTTCAGAAAAGATAGTTTTGGGACAAATAAAAATTTCGTTTTCATCTAAGAATTACCTTAAATAAATGTGCAGAATGAGCACGAGTCAGAATACAACCGAAGCTATCATAAACAAGGTCCCCTTAAGTTTGCATAGGTGGTGGAGCGACTTGGGCGAGCAAGGACAAGATGCCGTTAAGGTGTACTTGGGAGATCTAGTGGGGCTGCTGAATATTCCCCCGAGAGGAGACATCATACGAGCTTTGATCTCATTCTGGGATCCGGCACACAATGTGTTCCACTTTTCAGACTTTGAACTTACACCAACACTGGAAGAATTAGCCGGATATGTCGGAAGACCAAAAGTCCCTATGAGGGATCAATACCTTATTGCACCAAGGGTAGTGACAGTACATCGGTTTTTGGATACGGTAAAGATCCGCAGAACTGTACACAACCCAGACTTATCAGAAGGGTTCTGCACTTTGGCATTTCTGTATGACAAATATGGTCACTATGGGGGCTTCAACAAATACGAAAGCAAAATCTGCAGTGGAGACAATCGGTTAAAATGGGAGGAGCATAGACGCATCGCCTTCATGATAGCTTTCCTAGGTTCATTGATATTTCCTAGAAAGGATGGGAATATCAACATACATGTGGCAGGGGTCGTCAGTACTTTGATGAAACAAAACAACAGTACTTTGGCTCCCATGATAATATCAGATATCTTTCGTGCACTCACCATCTGCAAAGCTGGAGGGACTTTCTTTGAAGCATGCAATGTATTGCTCCAAATGTGGATGATCGATCACTTATGCCGCCATCCGCAATTTATGAGGTATAGTTCACCGAAGAAAACTTGTATAGAAGAATTTCCTGCGAGGGTCGAGGGATATGAGTTGCCAGAGGGGATCAGCGGATGGATACGACTTTTGCGTTCGACTACAGCCGGCGGAATAGAATGGACGTTTGGTTGGCTACCCGTGGAAGAAGTCATATATGCATCGGCCGCAGAATCGTACTTATTGCTAATGGGCCTCAACAGCATCCAGCCCTACGCACCAGGTCGAGTATTGAGACAATTGGGACGATGCCAAATAATCCCCAAAAGAAGAAGACCTCAGCCTGCATGTAGTTGAAATTGGACCAGGAGGACAGTTCCCTGAAGCACTGGTCCGAAAGATTTGGAGTGAGTGTCGGACATTAAAAATAGACACTCGAGTGCGAGATCGAGCCCGGGGCAAAGTATCGTCGGAATATCCTGCATGGTATAGTAGAGATCTGGAGCATCAAAGGCCCGCAAAAAGGCCTCACCTCAGGGAGTTTGCTGGAGCGTCACGAGAACAATGGGACTGGTTGGCTAGAGAAGAAGCCTATAGAACAAAGATCAGCAGGATAGAACAACGGACCCAAGAACTCCAATTTGAAATGGATGTGCAAACTGCCGCCAACGAAGGAGATAAAAAGAAGTTGGCACAAGAAAATGACTTCCTAAGAGCTCAAATCCAGCAAATGAAAAGGGATGCTGACAGACAGTTGAGGAGTCGGGCAGACGAAAAACTGATAAAGGGTCTGAAAAGCCGGGTTGCCGATGTCCAAAGAGAATTGGAAGAGTCTAAGGCCCAAACAGTGAGAATCCGAGCTAGCTGGAGAAAGGAGGCACATCAACATGCACTTCACCTACAACGGGTGGAAGAGGATTACACCGATATCGTCACCAGTTTAAGGGAAGCAAATGTTGTCCTCAGAGAACGGGTTTTCAAGCAAGCCCAAGATGCCAGAGCGGACCTCGACCGTTGCCACAATCTGATGGCTCGACTGCAAGAACAAATAGACAGGCTCTTAGACCAAGTCACCAACAACGCTCAAAGATTGGGGGCGAAAAACCAGCAGATAGAGCGGCTACTCAGAGAAAGGGACATGATCAAAGACAGAATTGGAGAAATCGGGCACTATGTCACCACGAAGTGCCTAGCTTGTGAACAAATGCCCCGCACCGACCTTTTTGCTTCAATTATGGGCTATGTTCATCGGATCATGGAAGAATTAAGGGGACTACACAAGGACCTCACACCCAGGCCCGCGGCAAGGCCGAATGATGCCTCGCGGGCCCCCAGGAATTTTAGAGCAATGGACCTTTGATTAAAAATGTATTTTTGAAATATTGGGTCAAGCCAGTTGGCATGTTATTTTACGTTTTCGAGTCAAGCATTTTCTTTTGTTTTGTTGATTGTTGTAAGACGTGTTTTGTAACTACACGGTTTTATTTGATATAAAAGTTACTGAATTTTGCCACAATCCTGTTAACAGAACTACGCTCGGTCTGATTCACGCAAGAACGTGATACGTAGGCAATCCGCATAAGATTCGACCACCACTAAAAGAAAGAAAAAGAATCCAAAGGCTAAATAACAGTAAGGCTTGCAAAGATAGTCGAAAAAGAAAAAAGGAAAAAGAAAAGAAAAAGAAAAAGAAAAAGGGCCGGAATGACGCATGTTAAAGAGTACACGTAGAAAGGGTTATTTGGTTAGGCGCATTGCATCCAACGTGCTATAACATATCTGTCAAACTCGGTGAACTAACAAGTTTGTTGCGTATTCCAGAAAGTTTAGCAGTTGGTTTGACAGAATATACTGGCCAGCCATCACTACCGTACTAGATCCAAAGGACCAGTTACAGTAAGCATGTCGAGTTCCGGCAAGAGTCTCGAGGAAGAAAAATCCGAGCTACAAATCATGAAAGAAGAGGTAGACCGGTTAAAACAACGGATAACAGAGATGCACCTGGCCTGGGCCAGGGAACAGTCTTCACCAAACCGCCCTACTCTCGCCTCAGCTCCGGAACATCCGCCCATCGATCCTTCAACAAGCGCCCCAAGCTATCCATACTTTCAGGGGGAAAATCCATATGCCACCCACATTCCACCAGCCAAACCAAATCCTCCTCCAGTCACCCCTGTTTTTGTAGCACCTCCACCTGCTCCTCTGCAAAGGCCGGCCAGCGAGCCATATGTTCAGATCCATGACAACTCTTACTACCCTCCGGAGCCTACTTTCAGGGCTCCCGAACCACAATCACATACACCTCACTGGGATAATCCGGCAGAACCGGAAAAGCACTTCCAAAGTTCGGAACACGAGGAAGTTGTCAGAAAAGTTAAAAGCCTGGAGCAGTCCTTCAGGAACATGCACGGTTTGGGCAACCAGGTCAGCGTCGCCTATAAGGATCTGTGTCCATTTCCGGACGTCCAGTTGCCAGCAGGGTTTAAAATGCCCAAATTCGACCTATACGAGGGGCATGGTGACCCGGCGGCCCACCTGCGAGGGTTTTGCAGTAAAATGAGAGGGGCCGGAGGACGGGACGAGCTCCTGATAGCTTACTTCGGCCAGAGTCTGGGAGGATCGGCGTTGGAGTGGTACACTAGACAGGATCCCAGTAGATGGTTTACGTGGGATGATCTGGCTCAAGCTTTTATCGGCCAGTTCCAATACAACCTTGAGATAATCCCCGACCGCCTATCATTGCTAAAAATAGAGAAGAAGCCTGCTGAAAGCTTCAGGGAATTTGGTTTCCGATGGAGGGAACAGGCAGCCAGGGTGGATCCACCGATGAGAGAAAGCGAGATGGTGGACTACTTCTTGCAGACATTAGAGCCCACCTACTTCGGACATCTGGTAACGTCCGTAGGCAAATCATTCACTGAGGTGATAAAAATGGGGGGTATGATCGAGGAGGGTTTGAAGGCCAACAAGATCGTGAGCTACTCAGCACTGAAAGCCACCACTCAGGCTATCCAAAGCGGTACTGGAGGAGTACTGGGGAAAAAGAGGAGAGAGGAAGTTGCGGCCGTCGAGTCCGGGGCATGGTTCGGAAATAGAGGCCCCGCACCCCAATATAGCCCACCCCAACCTCACCACCAAAATTACTCCCACAACCCATATGGCCACCCGCAACATTACTATCCCGCACCTGATCCCCATTTTACTGTCCACCACGCACAGTCCTATTCTGCACCTCCCGTCCATGCACCGTGGCGTGCACCAAACCCGCAGAACAATTATCCACCCCCAAGAGCTTACAGGAACCCCTCGGGCGCGAGTTTTCGTCCGAACCAGGCATTCAGGGGCGACAGGGCGCCGAGGCCAAAGACTTTCACTCCCTTGGGAGAGTCTTACACCAGTCTGTTCCACCGGTCGAAGCAAGTAGGGTTGCTATATCCGGTTGAAGCTAAGCTACCAAACCCTCTTCCAAAGAACCTGGACCATTCAGTAAATTGTGCATACTGTTCAGGATGCCCAGGACACGACACGGAAAAATGTTGGAGGTTAAAGACGGCCATCCAGGAGCTCATTGACACTCGCAGGATTGAGGTCCAGACTCCAACAGAGCCCAACATCAACCAAAACCCGCTTCCAACTCATCATGAGACCAACATGATCGAGTTGGTACGGGCGGAGGAAGGAAAGGAGAAAGCCTCTCAGACCGTAATGATGATTAAGTCTAGCGGGGCAGGAACGAGAAAAGGGCCAAGCTTTGATGAGTCGCCCAGTTGCAAGAAGGACATACCAGGAGAGTCGGAAGCAGGAAAGGGAAGTGTGAACGAAGTACCGGTGAAGCCGGCCAAGATAGTTGTACCAGGGGCAGCAATCAAGCCCATCCTGACAGTAGCAGGCGTTCGAATGGATCCTTTCATCATCCAGCCGGCAACACAGTTGCCAGTAACTGATAGCCGGGCCGTCCCATGGAATTATGCTCGGATTACAACGACCTACAGAGGAAAGGAGGTGAAAGAGGAAGTTTGTGAAGCCCAAGGGTTGACCCGCTCGGGGAGATGTTTTGCCCCTGCGGAATTGAGGAAGACCACTCCGGCAGTATTGAAAAAGCCGGTCACCGATGAAGAAGCGGAAGAATTCTTGAAAAAGATGAAGCTGCACGACTACTCCGTCTTAGAGCAGTTGAAGAAGACTCCGGCGCAAATATCATTGCTATCCTTGCTGATACATTCTGAAGAACATCGGCAAGCATTGATGAAAGTCCTGAATGAGGCACATGTACCGGATAAAATCTCAATGAGCCATTTGGAGAAGATCACCAATAGGATCTTCGAAGCAAATCAGATCACCTTCACCGATGATGAGTTGCCTGAGGAAGGCACCGAGCACAACAAGGCTTTATATCTTACGGTGAAGTGTGAAGAGGCGGTGGTTACCAAAGTCTTGGTCGATAATGGGTCCAGTGCTAACATTTGTCCTCTCTCTACACTGGGCAAATTGAAGGTAGACATCGGCAGGGTACGCGAGAACAGGGTATGTGTCCGAGGGTTCGACGGAGGAGGCAAAGCGTCGGTTGGTGACATAGTGCTAGTCTTGACAATCGGGCCAGTGGAGTTCACCATGGAATTCCAAGTGCCGGACATGGTGGTGTCATATAACCTCCTAATAGGGCGACCATGGATTCATGCCGCAAGAGCAGTTCCGTCCAGCTTACACCAGCTCGTCAAGTTTGAATGGGACCAGCAGGAGATCGTCGTCCACGGAGAGAACGATCCACAATCAGGCACCATCATTCCCTTTGTTGAAACAGAAGAAGATGTTGGGCCGTGGGTGTATCAGGTCTGCGATGTGGTGTCCGCCCACCGAGTTCCGGAAGGGGAATGTATTCCCGGCGACAGAACAATTACTGCGGATGTCATGGTGGCGCATGAAATGTTGCGACATGGTTTCGTACCCGGTAAAGGGCTAGGTGCATCTCTGCAAGGAATTATACAACCGGTATCAGTGGTCGAAAACTTGGGAACCTTCGGCTTGGGATTCCAGCCAACCTCGGAGGACATCCGGCGAGCAAAGAGGAGCAAGCAGAAAACATGGGTGCTCCCAAAGCCTGTTCCACGCCTTTCCCAATCTTTTGTCAGGTCCGGAGCAAGAGGACATCCAGCGCCAAAGATTCCCGGTCCTACGGTCAGGCCAGACGAAGAGTTCTTCAGGAAGTTCGAAAACCTATTCACATATGTATGTATGCTCGAAGATGGTGAAGGATCCAGTCATGCCGAGATACAATTTGTGGGACCAAAGGCAAAACCGAATAACTGGAAGGCTACTCCTCTCCCTGTCCGGAAGGAGTCTTGGTAGTTTGTCTTGGATTGTTTTTCTTTCGAAATTTTGTATTGGGGGCTTGTCCCCGGAGTAAAATCCCTTTGTTTTTAGTTCATTTTTGATTTAAGTTTGCAGTTTGTTTTCCCTTTGTACAATTCCCATTAATGAAATGTGGTTCCTTCGCGTCTAATTTTGTTTATCTTTTTCCTTCTTTTTACTTTTCTGAACAGCCTTCTTGCAACTGATCTTAATGATATGGCGTGCTTAAAGATTAATCAACCCAGTCTAGAAAGTCAATCGGGTTTGGAAATAATAACACATGAAATAAGAAGTGACGAGAGTGAGTCAGAGTACGGCGATGATGAAGCCGTAGAGGAAATCGGTGAAGAATTAAGTCACTTCGAGGAAAAACCCAAACCGAACTTAAATGATACTGAGGCCGTTAATCTAGGGAATGCTGATAACGTCAAAGAAACCCGAATAAGTGTCCATATTGAACCCAATCTGAGAGAAGAGTTGATCAAAACACTCATGGAGTTTAAAGACATTTTCGCATGGTCGTACGACGACATGCTAGGACTCAGCACTGATCTAGTGGTTCATAGATTACCCACTGATCCGGCATATCCTCCCGTCAAGCAAAACTGCGAAAATTCAAGACGGAGATGAGTGTGAAGATCAAGGAGGAGGTAACCAAGCAATTGCAGGCGAAAGTCATTCGTGTCACTCGATACCCCGAATGGTTGGCTAACGTAGTACCGGTGCCAAAGAAAGACGGAAAGATCAGGGTATGCGTGGACTATCGCAATCTCAACAAGGCAAGTCCTAAGGATAACTTCCCACTTCCCAATATCCATATCCTGATTGATAATTGCGCCGGACGCGAAATTGGATCCTTTGTGGAACTGTTATGCGGGATATCATCAGATTTTGATGGATGAAGAGGACGCAGAAAAGACGGCTTTTATCACACCGTGGGGGACTTATTGCTACCGAGTGATGCCGTTTGGTTTGAAGAATGCAGGAGCAACATATATGAGGGCGATGACCACGGTATTCCATGACATGATACACAAGGAAATTGAGGTGTACGTGGATGATGTGATCATAAAATCTAGGCGTCAAGAAGACCATGTTGCCGATCTCCGGAAGTTCTTTCAAAGGCTTCGAAGGTACGACATCAAGCTTAATCCGGCCAAATGCGCATTCGGAGTTCCATCGGGAAAGTTGCTAGGATTCATCGTCAGCCGACGGGGCATTGAGTTGGACCCATCCAAAATCAAGTCCATTCAAGAGTTACCCCCGCCGAAGAATAAAACAGAGGTAATGAGTCCGTTGGGAAGGTTGAATTACATCAGTAGGTTTATTGCCCAGCTTACGGCAACTTGCGAACCCATATTCCGCCTATTGAAGAAAGACGCCGCGATAGAATGGACGACGGAATGTCTGGAAGCGTTTGACCAAATCAAAGGGTATCCGTCAAATCCACCTGTACTAGTTCCGCCTCAACCGGAGACCCCTGATTCTTTATCCGACGGTTCTCGAGAATTCGTTCGGCCGCGTACCGGGGCAGCATGATCTTACCGGCGTGAAGGAACGGGCCATTTACTACCTCGCAAGAAGTTCACGATCCACGAGGTCAAGTACACTCATCTAGAAAAGACATGTTGCGCACTGACTTGGGTAGCCCAAAAGCCGAAACACTACTTGTCTTCTTACACCACTTACCTCATTTCGCGTCCGGATCCGTTGAAGTATATTTTCCCGAAACCTATGCCTACAGGGAGGTTAGCAAAATGGCAAATATTACTTACGGAGTTCGACATCATATACGTGACAAGGACGGCCATGAAAGCTCAAGCCCTTGGCCGATCACTTAGCTGAAAATCCCGTTGATGACGAATACGAACCTTTGAGGACGTATTTTCCAGATGAGGAAGTATTGCAGATTGAGGGGTTAGAACCAACCAAGGATCCGGGATGGAAGCTCTTCTTCGATGGAGCGGCAAACGCAAAAGGAGTCGGAGTAGGGGCTGTGCTCATATCTGAAACAGGACATCATTATCCTGTTACTGCTCAACTGCGTTTTCATTGCACCAACAATATGGCCGAGTACGAGGCATGTATCTTGGGGTTGCGATTAGCGGTGGACATGGACGTACAGGACGTCTTGGTCTTGGGGGACTCGGACCTTCTGGTACATCAGATTCAGGGAGAATGGGAAACCAGAGATTTAAAGCTTATCCCATATCGTCAGTGTTTGCATGATTTGACCAAACGCTTTCGATCGGTAGAGTTCAGGCACATCCCGAGGATGCATAATGAGGTTGCCGACGCGTTGGCTACTTTAGCATCAATGCTACATCACCCGGACAAGGTTCGTGTCGATCCGTTACATATCCATGTCCGGGATCAACATGCTTATTGTAATGTGATAGAGGAAGAGGTGGATGGCGAGCCATGGTTTCATGATGTCAAGGAATACCTCAGGTTAGGAGTATACCCAGAGCAAGCAACTGGAGATCAAAAGCGAGCTATTCGGCGGTTGGCGAACGGATTTTTCCTTAGTGGAGGGGTGTTGTACAAAAGAACCCCGGATTTGGGATTGTTGAGATGTATAGACGCAAGTCAAGCCACAACAGTGATGACGGATATACACTCGGGAGTTTGCGGACCACACATGAGCGGATACGTATTGGCAAAGAAGATTCTTCGAGCAGGATATTATTGGCTCACTATGGAGCGAGATTGTATAAGTTTCGTGCGAAGATGCCATCAGTGTCAGATACACGGAGATTTGATTCATTCTCCACCGACCGAATTGCATACAATGTCAGCACCATGGCCGTTTGTCGCATGGGGTATGGATGTTATTGGACCTATAGAACCTGCAGCTTCCAACGGTCACAGGTTCATTCTGGTAACGATTGACTATTTCACCAAATGGGTGGAGGCCAAAACATTCAAATCAGTGACCAAGAAGGCGGTAGTGGACTTCGTACACTCCCACATCATTTGCAGGTTTGGAATTCCAAAGATGATCATTACAGATAACGGTGCAAATCTTAACAGTGGATTGATGAAAGAGGTATGTCAACAGCTCAAGATTACACACCGAAATTCCACACCGTATCGCCCAAAAGCAAACGGTGCGGTCGAGGCAACAAACAAGAACATAAAGAAGATATTGAGGAAGATGATAGAAGGGTCTAGGCAGTGGCATGAAAAGTTACCATTCGCACTGTTGGGTTATCGCACTACCGTCCGGACTTCGGTAGGTGCAACTCCTTACTTGTTGGTATACGGGACCGAAGCAGTAATACCCGCAGAAGTTGAGATTCCATCCCTCCGAATCGTCGCTGAAGTTGAGATTGATGACGACGAGTGGGTCAAAACCCGATTAGAGCAATTGAGCTTGATCGATGAAAAGAGATTGACAGCAGTATGTCACGGCTAATTGTATCAAAAGAGAATGGCGAGAGCATATAACAAGAAGGTACGTCCCAGGAGATTTGAAGTGGGACGGCATGTGCTGAAGAGAGTTCTACCCCATCAGGCCGAAGCGAAAGGCAAGTTCGCTCCAAATTGGCAGGGACCTTTTGTGGTGACTAGAGTATTATCCAACGGCGCTCTATGTCTGACCGATGTCGAGGGAAGATGCACCGATATGGCTATCAATTCTGATGCAGTTAAGAGATATTATGTGTAATTCTTTGATGCGCTTGTCAACGTTTGGTTTCGTTTGTGTGTATTTGGCATTTTTCGGAAAATGAAATGACAGAGGCAATTTTTCTACTACCCAAACACTTTAACCTTTGTTTCCCCATTTGAGCCTTAATTATTCTTTCATATACCCTCTTTCGGAATCATCAAGGAAGATGTGTAACAAAATAGAAAAAGAAACAAAGAAAAGACACAAGAAAAAGTGAACTACGTTCGACCTGATTCCTCAACAAGGATACGTAGGCGCCACACGGCTCGGTCATAATAAAATAAAAATCAAAGATTCCCCAAGCAACAAAACTGGGGCAGAAGTCATTGTTTCGTTGGAAAGATAGTGTGGATTCCGAAAGTTGTAATAAGCTAACCGTTGAGGCTAAACCCCTTTCTTCAGCCTCACACGCAGAAACCATATTAAGAACCAGAAAGACCTCTCGATCAGTATTTGAGAAGTGCCAAGGCATGTGAATGAAAGACAAGAGTGACGTCCCGACCCTCGATTAAAGCCAGGATGCACAAGCCGAAAGGGGATAACGCTCTAAGGGGAATCTCAGGGGTGGTACCCCGCCGCAAGGAAAGAAAGCATAAATGAGATAGTCTTAACGGTGAAAACCCTCGCGGGCACCTTAAGGCGAAGGAAGTTGAGAGAAGTAAAATGAGAGAGTCTTACGGTGAAAACCTTTGCGGGCACCTTAAGGCGACGGGAGATAGAGAGAAATGAGAGAATCTCATTAGTGAAAACCCTTTGAAGGGCACTGTGAGGTGGCAGGATGAGATGGTTACAAGATGTCTGCATGAGACAAGGTTGGGACATCCGTTTACCTCTAGCAGGACGCGGTATCGGAAAGTGATTGACATGAATAGACTGGGTAGTTTAATCTCAAAGGCGCGGCATAACATTGGATCAGGCACACATTCAGATAAGTTTGCCTATTTGTGAGTTCAGAAAAGTTTTTCCTTTCTTTTGTCATTTGCGGTCAGTGTTCTTTTCTTTTCTTTCATTTTTCGAAAATTGATTTTTTCAAAGCTCACTACCAAGTCTCCCAAAGCAGTATATTGAAAGTGAATAGGCATGGAACAAGGCAATGAGACAGAAGTCGTTACGATAGTGAGATTGGGATGACAGGCCGAGTGGAAGGTTCGCAAGAATTATGGAGTATGATGGACACATGTGGCATGTCCGAAAGATGATTTCACGCAACAGATCACCGGTTTAAAAGAGTCGGACCAAACCAAAGAGTGGAATAAAAGGAAAGATGAGAGGTCGTTCGTGGAAAAAGCATCTTCCCAAGCAAGCGTCAACGTCGTCCTCAAAGTTCGAGAGAGGCCAAGCAGCTGAAAGAGAATGGCCTCAACAAGAGTGGCACGACCACTCGCGGCGTTTTGCAACTAACAATTTTTCTTTGATTTAAAGCAGGAAAAGAGGGTCCGACGGCAGAAAAGCATACCGTCCAGAAGTTTATCACACTGGGGCAGAAAATTTTCTCCTGTTGCGAAAATTTTCTGGAAAGCAAGACTCGGAGGATAAGTGTAGAAAGCAACACAAGATGGGGTGATCTTTGAGCCGGGTATCATCTCCAGCAGTTATTGGAAAAAGAAAAATGGCTTCGAGATTCCCCCAGCAGTATTACATCCTATAATTTGATCAAGGAAACAAAAGCGTGAGTCCCGGAAGAGGTAGGGGAAGAAGGAAGAGAATGAGGGGTGAAGGAAACAAAGAATACTTCCTCAGCAGCATCACCCCCAGCAGGCGGGTAAACAGTTCCAAAAATATCCCCAGCAGCCCGAAGAAAAGTAATACGACCGGGGGAAAGCAATTCCGAGACAGGATAGTTCAGAAGAAAAGGTGGTCCGAGAGGCAATGCAGGAAGAAGGAAATGGTACAAGAGGCAAGGAAGGTAATCAAGATAGGATGAAATCAGTGAAGTAGTAGTTGAAGTCAGGGAGCCCGCCTGGAGAATGGAGTGGCGATTTAATTTCGAAGTTGTAGTTGAAGTCAGGGAGCCCGCCTGGAGAATGGAGTGGCGATTTAATGTTGAAGTTGTAGTTGAAGTCAGGAAGCCCGCCTGGAGAATGGAGTGGCGATTTTAATTTTGAAGTAGTAGTTGAAGTCAGGAAGCCCGCCTGAAGAATGGAGTGGCGATTTAATTTTGAAGTTGTAGTTGAAGTCAGGAAGCCCGCCTGGAGAATGGAGTGGCGATTTGATTTTGAAGTTGTAGTTGAAGTCAGGGAGCCCGCCTGGAGAATGGAGTGGCGATCTAATTTTGAAGTTGTAGTTGAAGTCGGGGAGCCCGCCCGGAGAATGGAGTGGCGATTTAATTTTGAAGTAGTAGTTGAAGTCGGGAGCCCGCCCGGAGAATGGAGTGGCGATTTAATTTTGAAGTAGTAGTTGAAGTCGGGGAGCCCGCCCGGAGAACGGAGTGGCGATTTAATTTTGAAGTAGTAGTTGAAGTCGGGGAGCCCGCCCTGGAGAATGGAGTGGCGATTTAATTTT
This sequence comes from Nicotiana noctiflora, assembly GCA_032618575.1. Classification (NCBI taxonomy): domain Eukaryota; kingdom Viridiplantae; phylum Streptophyta; class Magnoliopsida; order Solanales; family Solanaceae; genus Nicotiana; species Nicotiana noctiflora. The sequence goes on from JASVEL010006403.1 coordinate 45,930, forward strand.
GAAGTAATAGTTGAAGTCGGGAGCCCGCCCGGAGAATGGAGTGGCGATCTAATTTTGAAGTTGTAGTTGAAGTCGGGAAGCCCGCCTGGAGAATGGAGTGGCGATTTAATTTTGAAGTAGTAATTGAAGTCAGGGAGCCCGCCCGGAGAATGGAGCGGCGATTTAATTTTGAAGTAGTAGTTGAAGTCAGGAAGCCCGCCTGGAGAATGGAGTGGCGATCTGTTTTAATTTTGTAGAGGAAAGCGATAGAATGTAACAGAAATCTCCGGCATGAATCCAAGTTCGTAAGAAGAGAAGAAGCATCAGAATGGAGTGGCGATTTTATTGTGAAGTAGTAGTTGAAGTCAGGGAGCCCGCCTGGAGAATGGAGTGGCGATTTAATTTTGAAGTAATAGTTGAAGTCGGGGAGCCCGCCTGGAGAATGGAGTGGCGATTTAATTTTGAAGTAATAGTTGAAGTCAGGGAGCCCGCCTGGAGAATGGAGTGGCGATTTAATTTTGAAGTTGTAGTTGAAGTCAGGGAGCCCGCCTGGAGAATGGAGCGGCGATTTAGTTTCGAAGTAGTAGTTGAAGTCAGGGAGCCCGCCTGTAGAATGGAGTGGCAAGCTGTTTTGAGTTGGTAGAGGAAAGCGGTAGAATGTAACGGAAATCCCCGGCATGAATCCAAGTTCGTAAGCAAAGGGAGGCAACAAGGATCAGAACAGATAGACTCAGATTGCGAAGGAGAATAGTTCAAAGATCGTAAAGAAGGAGGTAATGGTCGGAGTTCGGCAATCAAGATAGGCTGAAATAACAACTGACAGAAGAGAAGAAGCGTCAGAAGAAACACCAAGTCAGACAGGATGGCAAGGAGCGCGACAAGATCAAGTTACAAAGATAGACAAGAACTTGTAGTACTGTAACTTAGTCTAGCTTTTTTGTTGCTTAGTACGGTGTAACAATGAGATCAGCTAAGCGGTGGTAGCAGCAGTAACAGCAGTAACAGCGAGATCGCAACAGTCATGGTAGTCCCAGCTACCAGAACTTCCCGAACTACATTGACCTGATTCCCTGTTAGCCAGGGATATGTAGGAGACCTTTGAAGCAAGGTTCGGTCAAAACTTTTCCAAAATGCTTCATACGGAGTGCTCGAATGGGCAAAAATTGCTTATATCCGCTCATTTATCTTTGCACGAAAACTCTTCATGTTTACGCGCAAAGAGGGGCAGCTGTGAGCACGTGATTTTTGCCCTACATGAGAATCACTCCCAGAAAATTCAAAAATAAAATAATTTGGTGTTAAGCATGATTTCTGTGATTTTTGTGTTATTTTTATTCTTACATTTTTGCATTTTTGTGTGTGCGTGTTTATTTATTTAAATTAGTAAAATACAAAAATATATATATTACGTTTTGCATTTTAGTGTTTAATATCAAAATCAAGTGATATGTAACCATGTAGGATAATTGCAGTAAAAAATTAATATATATATATATACACACACATCATGGAGTCTAGTTTTTAAGAATGAAGAGATATATATATATATATACACACATCATGGAGTCTAGTTTTTAAGAATGAAGAGATTGGGCCGAAACCCAATTCCATGCAGAGGCCCAAACCACCGGTCCAGTCCGTCCCAACCCGTTACACCCCAAACGACGTCGTTCCGTCTTAAGTGAAGAGATCCAGGCCGTCGATCAGTGTTGATCCGATGGACCTCATTAATCGCTCCACTGTGCAATCCCGGCCGTTGGATTCTCATCATCCAACGGCCGAGATTAAAGCATCAATTCTAAACCTACCAAAGACCCCCCCATACCCCCCACACCCGTTCATTCCCTCCCTTAGTCATCTTCGTCTCTTCAGAGACGATCAATAGCCGCCGTACCTCCGCCACCCTCCGCCTACCGGAAATCGCCTCGCGGCGGTTCCGGTAGGCCAATCAAACCCAAACCAATGCCAAAATCTTCCCCTCGCCTCACTCATTACGAATCCAGCCTCCCTTTATCTCGAATCACTCCAGAACTCCTCGAATCTTCATTTGAAGATTCGAGTCAACTCGAACTTACGCCAAACCACCCCGAATTCACACCGGTGACTCCTCACACCTCCCTCACACCATAACCCCCATTGATTTCCGTCGAATCTAACCAGAACCAGTAAAGCCCCAAATTTGGACCCTCAAGAACCCTAGAAAATCAAATGTTAAAATTCGTCCAATGAATCAAGATTTGGGGTCTAATGGGCCTTAATCGAAGTGTTTTTATTCAAGAACACTTCGACTAAGGTTCGTTCGATCTCAAAGCGAGCAAAGTCTGAGGCGAGCTCGGGTCCGTCGAGTATAAAGCTTTGGAGCCTTTCCCGTTGGTGCGGCTGTCATTGGTAATCAAGGTCTAATTCATTGTTTAGTTTAGTTTGCTTAACATGTTCTTCTTCTTCTATTCATCCTTTAAATTATGCTGGCCATCTTCAATGGACCTCTTTATTTGGTCGTTTCCTTCTATGTTTAGTGTTAAAATGAATCGTATATTCAGTTCGATTAAGGTCGTCAAGCATTTAATTCGTATTCGATTTGGTTCCTTGAATCTGCTTGAAGCATATTGAATCTGTAGATCACTCATTTGTTATCCATTGTGTATGTTTATCGTCAACTAATCAATGGGGTCGAATAGTTTCGTATGTCTTGTTTATTAGCAGTGATTGAATAGCCGTTAGGAGTTAAATTGGTTGTTTGATTGATTGGTCATTATGAAATAGGAATTGAATTGGTTTGATTGGTTTGAATTAAAATAGGACTATGAATTGTACTCCTGGTAGTTTCTGCAAAGCATTAAGCTGATAGGCCTGTTGTGAACTAAGTAAAGTAATAGTTTAGGGAATGTGGATGACTGGGTAAAACACTGGTAGTTAAGTAGGAATCACATGGGCACAATATCACTAAGGGAAGGCACACCTGAATGCTAATATCATGATTGCCAGTGCATTGGTTGATTAAACAATGGTATAATGCACTTGTAGTGGGCTGGCAGAGCATGGGCTAGGCAGAGGGATGGGTCTGCCCAGGGGAATATACTGGGCTGGCAGGCAGAGCATGGGCAGGGGGTGTCTGTTGATTATTGTATGTTAGAGTTTCTGATCCTTTTGGCTTGAGGGGAGTTCATTTAACTATAAGTATAAGATATACATGTTGAGAAAGAGGGGGATATACAGACAGAGATAGGTTGGAGAGTACTTGGAGATACGAAAAAAGAGTTTGAGACAGTGAACTAGAGAGAAAAGAACACTGGACACATAGGAAGGGTTCACTATATACACATTTTTAGGGCTATACACACAGTGAGGACTGAGAACACACATATACAAGGCTATAGATAGAGAAAGTAAGAAGCCTAGACCAAGTGACTGTTTCATTGGCCTTTTGTCACTGTTTTCGTGTGTTTTTAGTTGGGAGTGACTGAGTAGTGGGTCATTTGATCGCTTGTTGTTCCTGTGTTGGTATTACTGTTCTCCTGCTTCTGCTACTGCTGTGATTGAGTTTGTTGTTGGCTTGGGTTGTCGTGTGGCTTTTGTTGGTCCATTATTTGTGGTCGATTCTGCTGGGTCTCTTAGTGTTTCTGCTGCTGCTTGAGTTTATGCCTGGGTGTTGACCTGTTGCTGTTGGTTTTGGCTCCTGTTTTCCCTGCTATTGGCTGTTGTTACACTGCTGCTGTTACCCTACTGCATAACTGATCTCTTGGGTTCTTTAATTGCCAGGTACACATTCTAGAGACTGTTTTCCATACAGCATATCCAGTTGAAATAAAATGAGACCCCAGCCTCACTGGAGGCTATATTAACTGCCATGTTTCCCTTTATAATTGATTGTATCAGTTTAGTCGTAATCAGGGCTACTGTTTTCTTTAAATGATTTGGATTTGTGGAATACTTAATTAGTAATGGTGTATTAGAATGGGAGACAGTGAGTATATTTGTTTGAATCTATAGATATATCTTCTTACATCTTGAAACATGTATGAGCTATAGGAATATATTCTTGCATTATGATAAGGAAAAACAGGGATTCAATTGTTAAGGAAGATAATTTATGGCCTATGCAAACCTCATGAGCTAACGGCAGTTATAGACAAAAACTTTAGAAATGGTCCAGTAGATTTTGTTCACTGTTTGGTGAACTGTTATTATGTTGGCTCGAAATGTTGAAAAAATGCAAAATCCTGTTAAGCTTTTAGTATACAAATCTGGTCACTACTAGCTTCAATTTGCAATACTTAAGAGTGACTAATGATTACACAAAATTTGGTTAGTTTTTTTAGTAGGTTATTAAGGGAGATAATTCACAGCTAGGTTTTTTTTTTTGAAATACAAATAGTAATCCATGAATTAGACCATGAAGAGTTTGGTATGTGATAGGCTCAACCAGTTAGAGCAGAAGTAATTATGGGCTTCGCCTTCATTTCGAGACCACAACACCCTCACTGCGTATAAGACAATGGATTAGGTGGAAAAAATAATCAACCAAAAAATGTTAGTTCGATGTATCTAGTTCGGAATTTGCTAGTTTACTTGAGCAAATAACATCGCTTTAAATAGCAATCTGAATAAAATTAGTAACTAATGTTAGTGATGAACGTTAGCGTGAAGTTCAAAATGACTTTGGTATTACACCCAGTTAACTCCATCAGTATAACTCATCTAATATGGTCGGTTTAAATTAACTAGAGAATGGTTAGATGGTTCTGATATTTTGTCAAATTCGTACGTTATTTATAGTTTTAGTTTTAGTATTATTCCTTCGTAGAACAAGGCATAAAATAATTTCCTCTATGCAAGCTCGAGCGCAATTTCCGTTCACATTGATCTAATAACTAATAAGGGGTCCGAGCTTATAAACATACAATAAATTAGGACCTTTTTCTCCTTTGTTTTAGAGACGAATTTAATAGAAAAACGTAGACACTTTTAGGATTGTCTTTTTAAAAAATGAACGAGACGAGCCTCGCCAAAAAAATACACAATTGTGGGGCCCTCGAATAATAGTCATGGAAACTTAGATTCGGAAGGACCGTCTAGTGAATTTCACGGTTTTTCCCAAAGTTAAATAGACGATAGACTCTTTGGGCACGATTTGAAATAAAAGTTACCTTCCTGAATACGGGTGTGCATTTATGCAACCCAAATCTCACTCTCGGCGAAACTGAAATACATTAGAGTCGCAGGCGTACTGGTTACGGTGCGGCCCGAAATGTGTTTTCGTAACGTCGCAATTCTTCTAAAAAATAAGAGCGAAGCATTAAAAGCACATAGTTAAAATACATAAAAGAATCAGATAGAAACAAAAAATCGCAATTGAGCGACCGTGCTAAAACCACGGAATCCGGGAGTGCCTAACACCTTCTCCCGGGTTAACAGAATTCCTTATCCAGATTTCTAGTTTCGCAGACTGTATTACAGAGTCATAAATTTCCTCGGTTCGGGATTAAACCGGTGACTTGGAACACCATTATTTTTCCAAGTGGCGACTCTGAATTAAATAAACTAATCCCGTCTCGATTGTCCTTTAATTGGAAAAAACTCCCTTGTGCCCTCGCGTGCGCGTAAAAAGGAGGTGTGACAGTAGAGTAAGGCCATGTACAATACACCCTTATGGTCTAGCCCTTTTCCGGACATGGTGTATTGCAGGAGCTTAGTGCACCGTGCTGCCTTTTTGATTAATAGTTCAGATTTAGATCATACAGAATGATTCTGTGATGACTTGAATTCATGTGAAGGGAATAAAATTTCCAAATTATTGGAATCTTTAATAAAAATATGTCAGCTTCTTCTTTTTGGTGAAAAAAGCACCACTTAAGGTTGTCTTCAGACTTTATAGAAGAAAGGCAAGCTTAATTTTTTTTTTTTAATAAAAGGAAAAGAAAACAAATTTGTTAAAAGGAGATTTTGTAGTAGACTAATAGCAAAAAAATATACTTAGGGCTCTAATGGGAGGTATATTGAGAAAATTAGCAGATATATGAGAGAATTAGGTAAGAGGATTACTGCTGTTGCTTTTGATTATCTTTTTTCTTTTCATGAATTCCAAAAAGCAGAAACAAGAGAAAAGACCCTTGATGAGATTTCAACCTTGCATCATGTGCAAGTGAAGTTAGAATATTTAGCTCCCGTTTGGACATAATTTTTTTTTAAAAAAACTGAAAATATTTTTTGTTCATATAATTTGATCAATTTTTGAAAAAAATTTGACAAGTTCCAAAAAATGGTTTGTGCTAGCTTTTGGTTGAAATTTTTTCTTTCACTCACGAAACTTCAATTTTTTCCAAGTAAAATGCATGTTCAAACACAACTTCAACTTCTAAAAATATTTTCAAAATAACTTCAAAAACACTTTTTTTCACGTTTCAACTAAATCTATGTCCAAACACTAAAATATGAACAACTATTTTGCAACAAAGAGGGCTACAAAATGCCATGGCAGCAGAGCATCACATTGATTATTTGGCTGTGTATATTAATCGACAGTCCCATTCTCCTAATTTGACTTTGAAGTGTTGTCACTGGATATACTCTCAAGGTACAATACTCTTCAAAGTATACGTGAATGCTTAAATCGAGGGTGTAATATGATTTGCAAACTACCCGCAATGTTCAGCTCATTATAAGTAACTTATTATAAAAGTTGGTCTATTCATAAAATATTATTAATATTTTTGCCAATCAACTATTTGTAGCAAAAAAGAGGACAAATTTTTACTTTCTTTTGAGTGGATGTTATTAGAATAAATTGGGTACATCTTAAGGAGTTTGAATCTATGTATTGAGATGATTTGGCAGAGTTTTGAGGTGGTTTGAAAAAACAATTCGAAATAGACGATAACATAAAAAAACAAATTATATGGGTATCATATATGTATCATATTTGTATCAAATATGTATCACATATATATATATATATCCATGTATAATTGTGTGTGTGATACATGCGTGATATATGTTTGATACATGTGTAGCAAATAAAAATTGACTCGATTTTAGTTGCGAATTTTTATACCAAATCAGTCCAAATCACCTCCAATTTTCCTCAAAATTTGTATATTGACTCATTTATATATTTTTAGTGAATTTCAACCATACCCATAGAAAAAGGTACTTTTTTGCTTAGATTTTTAAAAATTGTATATATATGTATATTTCTTGTATTTCATCATCTTTTTTGCTACCTCATATATAAAATTTTCTTACCGTATTGCATCTAATATTGCCAATCAACAACAACAACATACCCAAGTGTAGTCCCACAAGTAAAGTCTGGGGAGGGTAGAGTGTACGCAGGCATTACCCCTGCCTTTAAAAGGAAGAGAGGCTCTTTTCGGAAGACCATCAACTTAGGAAGGGGAGGGTCAATAACAAGCAAACTGATCTGACAACCAATGCAGAAATATAAAACTAGAAAAAGGTACTGCAATCAGGAAAATGAAACACAAGACAACAATAAGTAGTAACAGAAGACTAGGTGTACGAAAAAAACACGAAAGGCACCAAGTGGTGCAACAAAGCTACTGCTACAAACAAAGACAACACTCGACCACCTAACCCTTTATCTTAATTCTCCACCATCACACCTTCCTATCTATGGTCATGTCCTTAGTGAGCTAGAGCAACGCTGTATCTTGCCTAATCATCTCCCCAATACTTTTTCGGCTTGCCTCTACCTCTCTATCGGCCCCTTCCCCCATCCAGCCTCTCACAACTTCTCACCAGAGCATAAGTTCCTCTCTCCTTCACATACCCGAACCATCTAAGCCTCGCCTCCTGCATCTTGTCCTCCACAGGGGACACACCCACTTTGTCCTGAATAGCTTCATTTCTAACTTTATCTAACCCGGTATGCCAGCACATCCTCCTCAATATGCTCATCTCCACCACCTTCATCTTCTCGATATGGGATATCTTGACCGGCCAACACTTTGTCACACACAACATAGTCGGTATGACCACTTCTCTATAGAACTTATCATTAATTTTTGGTGGCACATTCTTGTTACAAAACTCCGGAAGCAAGCCTCCATTTCATCCATCCCGCCGAATACGGTGTGTGACATCCTAGTCAATCTCACCATCCCTTGTATAATAGACCCAAAGTACTTGAAACATTATCTCTTAGGAATGACTTGTGAATCAAGCCTCACATCTACATCCAATTTCTGAGTCGCGCCACTGAACTTGCACTCAAAGTATTCTATTTTACTCTTGATCAACTTTAAACCTTTAGACTCCAAAATCTTTCTTCAAACCTCTAACATCTCGTTAACACCACAATGCATCTCGTTAATTAGTACAATTTCATCTGAAAACAACATGCACAATGACATGCCCATTGAATGTGACGTGTCAATGCATTGATCGCCAAGGCAAATAGAAATGGGCTGAGCGCTGGCCCCAGATGCAGCCCCATCACTACCGGGAAGTGATCCGAGTCCCCTCCCACTGTCCTCACCCGAGTCTTAGCACCCTCGTACATGTCATGAATAGCTGTAATTTAAGCAACAGGAATGCCTCTAGCCTCCAAACATCTCCATAGCACTTCCCTTGGCACTTTAATGTAAGTCTTCTCTAAGTTGTTGAACTCCATATGTAAGTCTCTCTTCCTCTCTCTATACCGCTCAATCAACCTCCTAACAAGATGAATAGCTTTTATACTCGAATCCTCCGGCAGAAATCCGAATTGGTTCTCTGAGATAGATACAATCCTTCTGTCACGACCCAGATTTTTTCCCCAACATCGGGATCGTGATGGCGCCTACTCGTGGTAGCTAGGCAAGCCACTGTATTCATACTAACCTGTTTTTAACACAATTTCATAATTTATTTATCAACAAACCATAACTTTAATTAAATAAGTGCGGAATACTTTATCGAATTAGAAATAACTAAGGTAAAAATCATACTGAAATCCTCTACCCAAGACGTGGAGTCACCAACTCACGAACTACTATTGAATATTACACATAAAAGTTTGAAAGAAATATAACATAATTATGTTTGTCTCGGAACAAAGAGACTACAGCTAGTAACATAAATAAAGAGAGAGACGCCGGGCCTGCGGACGTCTGCAAGCTACCTCGGTCTCAAATGCGATCAACTCCCACGCAATCGATTTACTGCTGCTGCTCCTGATCGTAACCTGGACCTGTGCAAAAACGCACAGAAGTGTAGTATCAGCACAACCGACCCCATGTGCGCTGGTAAGTGCCTGGCCTATCCCGGCGAAGTAGTGACAAGCCTAGGACCAGACACCCACATAAACCTGTGCAATTCAATATATATGTATACCATAGAATAACAAGAAATAACCAAGTAATAACACAATAAGGAATATCTCAAAGAACTCAACAATTAACAACAGTTAATAAGTTCACAAGGAAAACAAAGTAAAATGGAAACACAAGTAATATCAAGTCAAGGAATAGCAAGCAATTGCACGGCATCACCCTTCGTGCTTTTACTCTCATCCTCACCAAATAAGCAAATAAAGTGCACGGCATCACCCTTCGTGCTTTTACTCTCATCCTCACATCCATAGTACGGCATGATCCTTCGTACATGGTTCAATAATAAGGCACGGCATGATCCTTCGTGCATAATCAATAAAACATGGCACGGCATTAACCTTCGTGCATAAATAATAAAACATGGCACGGCATCACCCTTCGTGCATTATCACTCTTCCTCACCCAAATAACAATCACAGTTAAGGGCAAAGAAAGAAACAGTAATTCATAAACCGTCCCAACAAGGGCAATCAATAATCATCTTCACAACAAGTCCCGACAAGGGAGAACAATAACAATTCTACAACCTGGCAAAGGTTCAACAATTCATCTGCAAATATATCTCACAATAAGCATTATCAACGACTCACGGTCATACTAGACGCCGGTGTATGGATGCTCGTCACCACAGCCCATACACCGCACTCGATCACATAACACATAGCACATAATCCTATTCCCTCAAGCTAGGATAGAACAAACACTTACCTCGAATGTTTATGAACAATTCAATCCGTAGCAATGTCTTTTTCTTTCAAATTTGGCTCCAATCCAATCGTATCTATACACAATTGATTTAATATCATCAATACTACTCAACAAACTAATTCATAAGGCCAATTACAACTTTTACAACATTCTGCCTGGAATAGTGAATTTCGACCCCGAGCCCACATGGTCGGAACTCGGGGTTCGGACCAAAATCCGGTTACCCATCCCCCCACGAGTTCAAGTATATGATTTGTTTCAAAATCGGACCTCAATTCGAGGTCCAATTTCCCAATTTATGAAAAACCCTATATTCTATCAAAAACAAGAAATTCTACCATAAAAACCTTTGATTTCTATTGAAAAACATGTTTAATGATGTTAGGAATTGAAAGAATTAAGTAAAAAGTGACTTACAATTGTTTTGAAGAAGAAGGAATCCGTGAAGAATCGCAAATGGGTGTTTTTGGGTTGTGAAAAGTGAAGAAATGAACTGAAAATCGTGATTTACAGGTCTCTGTGTTCGCATTTGCGAACATGGGTTCGCAATTGCGAACCCCGACCAATTTCTGGAGTTGAAAAATAAGCTAAGGCTGGGAAGTTCGCATTTGCGAACTTTTGTTCGCATTTGCGAAGCCAAGGCAAATCTGGGGGCTTCGCATTTGCGAACATTTGTTCGCATTTGCGAACCAGGCTGGCCTCCAAGGACCTTTGCATTTGCGAACATATGTTCGCATTTGCGAACGAGGCTGGGCTGAGGGACCTTCGCATTTGCGAAGAATGCTTCGCATTTGCGAAGCATGCCTTTTCACTGGAGGCCTCGCAATTGCGAGGTTTGCTTCGCATTTGCGAACCCAAACGGTCCTGGGCACCTTCGCATTTGCGACCAAGGGTTCGCATTTGCGAACCCTGCCTTGACCCGCCACCTTCGCAATTGCGAGAAATACTTCGCAATTGCGAAGACAACAGCTGGGTGAAAAACCAGCAGTGCAAAAACTCAAAATTTCATCCAACGGCCTATCAAATCTTTACCCGAGCTCCCCGGGCTCCAAACCAAACATGTACACAACATCAAAAACACATTATGAACTTGTTCGTGCGATCACATCGCCAATATCACATCGTTTTCATTAAATCAAGCCTCAAATTCATGATTTTCATACTTTTGGTTTTCAAAACTTTCAAACTTGGGACTCAAGGTCCAAAACATCTCAAACGACATCCGAATGTCACCAAACTTTACAGAAATCACATATATAATATTTAAGACTTGTACCGGGCGTCGGAACCAAAATACGAGCCCGATACCAAGGTCAATTAATTCATTTCCTTTAACAATTACATCAAAAACAATTTCATAGAAAAATTCATAACTTGGGCTCTAGGCCTCGAATTCGACTCCGGACGTATGTCCAAGTCCCATATTTTCCTACGGACCTTTCGGGACCATCCAATCTCGGGTCCGGATCCGTTTACCAATAATGTTGACCGAAGTCAACCATATCAATATTAATATCATTTTTATCCAAATTTCTCATAGAATTCATATTTTCTATCACAAAATCTTTCCGGCTACATGCTCGGATTGTGCACGTAAATCGAGGCAACATAGAATGAGGTTTTCGAGGCCTCGGAATCTCGAAATAATTAATAAAATAAGTGATGACCCTTTGGGTCGTCACACCTCCACACCCTTAGCTCCACCACCTTCTCAGATACTTTCATTGTATGGCGTAGTAGCTTGATACCCCGATAGCTATTGCTATTTTAGATATCCCTCTTGTTCTTATACACCGGGATCATCGTACTCCATCTCTATTTATTTGGATTTTTATTTTTATATGGGTTTGACTAGTTTTAATAAGTATATGATTAATAACTAGAGTATGGTAAATTAAAATTATTTGAGATATTTATGTAAGATTCCCGTGTTAATACGTGTTTAAAGGTGTCCATCATGTTTATTTCTATTCATGTGTACTGAATGTTACTAGTTAACAATAAAGTACGTAGATGGGTATTGCAAACCATCCTTTAGGTGATAGTTACATCTTGTTTTATATGTCAGTTTTTTTTTTGTGTTTTATTCTGGAGTCACTAATACTTTTTGTTTTTGTTTTTTTTTCCTTTTCTCGATCTTTCGCCGAGGGTCGATTGGAAATAGCCTCTTTTCCCTATCGGGTAGGGGTAAGACCTGCGTACATATTACCCTCCCCAGACCCCACCCGGTGGGACTATACTGGGTAGCTGTTGTTGTTGTTGTTGTTGTTGTTGTTGTTGTTGTAATGCAAATCATATACGAGAATAATATGCGAGAAGTCATGGCCCATTTGAGAATCGTGTGACTGACAAATGTTCGATAATAGAAATACTCAATTCCTAAAGTGTTTATCTCGAAAATATGAGTAATAATTAAATATAATTTGTGATTTTAATATATGTGATTTAGTTCAATACTAATTAATAATCAGAAAATGTAATATAAAAATAAAAAATAAAAGCGAAACAAACCAATGTTAGTTAGCAGTAGCGACCTCGAGAATGTGACCTCGATGTGGCTTGGGGCAATGAGAACAACAAAATAAGAAGATCAAAGTAGGAACAATTAAGCTAAAGGACAATTCTGATGAATAAGAGGCAAAAAGTAGAGAGTATATTCTTTGCTCAGTGAAATAGATGCATTACAAATGATTGGGATCTCCCTAATATAATGGGAGAATCCTAAATAAGAATATTTCTATTTACAGTAGGGAATATTCTTGGTACAATTGTCCAACTGTCTAGTATGGAGTTGTACAATCCTATTATGTGATTTGCTCCATGACTTTGGGGACGTGGCAAGAATCTAGATAACTCTGGTACAAGTCCATAACGGTACTATATCGAGGTTGAGCACACTTGACATCGGTATTCCTCGAACTCATATTTTTGGGCATTACACTCCGTCTTCGATTTTGAGTCTGGTCTACCGGTTTAGAACTTGCCTCCCGGACTCGGGCCTAGGGCGAAATCTCAAGCTTCTACATCAGGGTTATATGATTTTTACCGTGTACAGATAGTCCCTGCATTTTTTAGAATAAGATGATAAGAACAGTTTTCACTTTGATTTTCCCGAGCTTCTCATGATGATATCATGCTTGTGACATAGGTTCTTGAAATGAACGGGAATGTCATGTCGGTGCTCTTCCCCAAAATATCAAATGCGTGTTAGTGTTTGTAGGCCACTAGCGTTGCCGTTGCTGCAGTTCTATAAATAGGAGGCTATTCTATTGAGCAAAGAATTGTACTTTTCTCATCCTTAACTACTTTTGATCTTTTCCCCTCTTTGCTTCCTTCTTAATCGTCCATCTTCATGGTTCGGACCTGTGAACACAAGATAATATGGGAGCAATTTTACCAGTTATGCCAAGGTTTTTCTTTCAAAGCTTTGATTCGAAATAACGTGAGAAGGACGTCGAATTCTTCTCGCATGCGAACTTTATACTTCTGCTTATCTCTCGTAACTTCATCCTTGTCACACCTCCTTTTTACTTCCCCCGGAAGGATATAAGAGAGTTTTTCCAATTTAAGTAACAATCGAAACAGAATTATTTAAATTAAAATCAGAGTCACCACTTGGGATAATTTATGGTATTCCAAGTCACCGGTTAAAATCCTGAATCGAGGAAGTTGATTCTATTTATGGTATTCAAACATAAAAATTCGGGTAAAGAATATTTCCCGTCAAAGGGGGGCATCCAGATTTATAACTAGTCGTTGAAAAATAGCCCAATTTTAAAAGTAATCGAAATTTAGCCACTTTTTATGTATAGATAAATCCGAGCAAAAACACTGTTCAAAACTGAAAAATACTTCCATATATTATGCTGGAGTTCCAGCATAAGTATACTTGAACTCCAACATATTATATTGGAATTTCAGGATAGTATGTTGGAACTCAAGCATAATATGATGGAGTTTCAGCATAAATACACTAGAACTCCAGCATAATATACTGGAGTTCTAGAAAGTATAATGGTCTAGTATAATATAAAGGAGTTTGGAGCACTAGTGCTCCAGTCTCCAGTATATTATACTGGAGTCAGCAAAGTATACCGGTTCAGCATAATTTGCTGGAGTTCATATACAAGTGCTCCGAACTCCATTATATTTTGCTGGACCAGTTTTGCAGCAAAACGATGACTGTTTTTTATTGATTTGGTAAACGCTAGCTATTTTTTATTAATCAGTCTAAAAACTGGCTATAACGTGCTATTTTTATGATTTTAGGTTAAGGGGTAGGAGTTTGGTATTATTGGGCCTTATTGGATCAAAGACTAAAAAAATAGACTACAAGATTAAAATGAGGTAAACTAACTCTTTCTTCTGAATATACAATTTATAATATAAAAATCTAAAACTAATCTTAATTAATTGAACTCAATTATATTAAAACATGAAACTATTTTTATGTTTTCAAGATTATATAAACATAAAAGTAAGGTACTATTTTTTGTAAATTTTTATTTAAATTTATGAATATACGTAAACTAAAATATTTTTGTAATTTTTATTTTTTTGTGACGAAATAAAGTAAAAGAGTCAATTAGTTAAAATAAAGATATTAGGCCTAAACTAAATATTTACATGCTAAAATATAAAAATCGTAGGGAATGTCAAAAATCACATGTCTACGGCTGCCCCTCTTTGATTGAAAATACGAAGTATTTTAACACAAAGAACGACTAGACAAGTTTTTTGACCCGACCCTTATTTAGGGAGACCAAGGAAGGAGAATGTGATCGAGCCCTGGTATTTGAGCTGCCTACATATCCTTGCCTATAAAGGAATCAGGCTATATGTAGTTTAGAAGTGAATGAGGTGATGGAGTATACTGAGGTGGAGAGCCGATCGAGGTGCCATTCCGTCGATGTTCAGGTCCGCGGTCCTATTATTACATTAAAATAAAAAATGAAAAAGTCTAACTAAGAATATCAACTATCAGTTACAAGATTCATATCTATAAGTCTTCCGAAGCTTGATCTTGAGTCTTGAGTGGTTCTTCATGTAGACTTTGGATTTGAACCTTGACGCTTGCTAGTTGCAGGAGCTAGTTCATTCTTCTTTAGCTTTTCGGATCAAAACCGGATACACCATGCTTGTGACTTCAGTCATGGCTTGAGCAGCTCACATCTTTCATCAACTTCTGCATTTGGATTCACTTCTTACCTTTTTTTTTAATTCAAGATTGTGACCAACTTCTATTGATCATCTTGGACTGTTGACTCGCATTCTTTCCACGAGCTTCTTTTGTTGTTGACTTGAATTGCATTATGAAATGAATTCCCTTATTTTCCAGGTGGGTGTCTGATTGCCGAAACTTGAACTGTCTTCTTTCGAAACTTGAATCGTTTTCCCTTGTTCTCTAGGTGAGTGCCTTGCTGAACTTGAACTATCTTTCTTCAAAACTGCTTTCCCTTGAAACTTAAATCGTCTTCCCTTATTCTCCAGGTGTGTGCCTGATTGCTGAACTTAAAATGTCATTTTTGAAATTGTTCCCTTGAAACTTAAACTATCTTCCCTTGTTCTACAGGTGGGCGTCTAATTGCTGAAATTTGAATTGCGTTCTTTTGAAACTACTTTCCTTTGAGACTTGAAATGTTTTCCCTTTTTCTCCAGGTGGGCGCCTAATTGCTGTAACTCGAACTGATTTTCCCTAAAAATTGAGTTGCATTCCCTTGTTCTCTAGGTGGAGGCCTGATTGCTGAACTCGCATTGATTCATCTTGAAACTTGAGCCGTTTTTCCTTGTTCTCCAGGTGGGGCGCCTGACTGCTAAACTTGACCCGCTTTCCCTTGAAACTTAAGTTGTTTTCCCTTGTTCTCTAGGTTAGCGCCTGATTGCTGAACTTGAACTGCTTTTCCTTGAAACTTGAGTTGTTTTTCCTTGTTCTCCAGGTGGGCACCTAATTGCTTAACTTGAACTGCTTTCCTTTGAAACTGCTTTCCCTAGAAACTTGAATTGTCTTCCCTTGTTGTCAAGTGGGTGCCTAATTATAACACAACAGACAAAATAAAATAAATTTTTCTGGCCTAGTTTGATATCAGGAACATCTGTGAGTGTTAAATGACTCTTGTTATCAAAAGAAATTCTAAGCCAAATTCCCTTATCCTGAAGATTTCAAACCAAATCTCACCTCAAAAGTGAAAACTTGAAAGCTAGATTATATTTTCCAAAGGGTATAACTCCTATCAGACCTTGTCATTTGTGAGGGTCTCAAAACTTTCTAAATCTTGTTATCCCTAAAGGTCCTGAAACTTACGGCCGAGCCTGTCTGGCACCCGCTTTCCATATGGAGGGTTTCTCTGGAACAAACGATATTTCTTCCCCTGTTTCAATCAAAGAAAACTTGTGAATTTAAATATGGTGGTTAGTTTGTGGCCTTTACTTTGAGGACGATTGCCCCTTTACTTCTCATGATAACTTTGATTTCAACTCGAAAGACCTTGCTTGTTTATTGACTAACCACTTTCTCTGTCACCCTTATCATAGAAAATACGTTTGATTCATTCAAAACCAATACCCTCTGTCTACTGCACCCTTTGTCTGTTGCATTGTTCATGAATTGACATACCAACCCTTTGTATTTTCACATGAATCCCAAAGAACGTTTGTTGTTATCAACTCAGTTCGCACACTGCTCTTTCTTGACTTATACCAATTTGATGCACTAGCCAAACTCTGCTTTGTGCAATTGTAAAGTTGGTAGCGTATTTTGAAGTCATTTCTCACTTGATTTGACCAAGCTAACTCATAAGAGGACTTGAACAATGAAAGAAGCAGAGTAAGGGACAATGAAAAGACATGAGATCTAGCAAGAAAATTACAAAGTAGAAACTTATCAGATGTGGATACCAATTTTAATGACCATGACATGCATTTTTGATTAATTTCCTAATCTGTGAAGAAAGTTTAATGTTTACCTCTTGTTGTACCTCTTTATCGTGAAACTGGGCTTCCATGCCCGATTATTCTATCTGATTCATGATCCTTGTTCGACTTGTGGTACCCGAAGGGTTTTCACCATCAAGCCTCTCTCATTTTGTTCTTTCTCTCAACTCACCGTCGTCTTTTGGTGCCTATGCAGGTTTTCACCAATAAGACTCTCTCATTTTGTTTTTTCTTTTCTTTTTATTTCCTCTGATTCCGCAGGTGACAAGGCATTACCCATAGTAAAAATATCATATGCTCCTGGCATGTGTAGATCAGCACTCTCAAAGATTATCTAGGAGGTTTTTTGGACCGTAATGTGGCTTTTGGATAGGGTTAGAAAGAAAAAATATCTTAACGGCTCATAACAACTTGAATGGGTTCAGCATTACAACTTTTGGAATAAGATTTTTCACAAAACTGCAACTTCTGTCCCAGTTTCCTTGCCTGAGGATTTTTGAACTGTCATTTGGCAGAATAGGCTAGTATACCCTTGTACTTGTTCACGTTTGTTACCCCGGTCCCTGCACTCACCAATTTGTCAAGTGAATACTCACGCTTGTTGAAACACGCTATACTAAATCCCTATGCCCTACGTGTCTTTCAAACTCACTGATATTAATATACACGCCAGATAAAATATTACATGTCATTTTTTATTTTCATGTCGTACAACACCACCCCCGCCTCCCCAAAAAGAATCTCTTCTTCTATTTTTACGGCAGCATCAATGGAAAGCCATTGTTACGACACTGATCAAAAATGAGACAACATTAGCCCAAGTCCCAACGATACACCCTAATATAATCACACACAAACATACACATACATAGAAATATCTCTTGCAATATTTAGATCTATTTGCCTCTCCTTAAAAGCCAACCAGCAACCTCTATTAAAGTCGCCACATGACCACTATGAATAAAAACAAAATATGGGGCTGATAAAATTGTAAACAATGCAGCAAACAATAATGGGGGAACACGACGATACACTGTAATGGTGCTTCCGGCAAAGGAACAGAGACATGATGTCGACTATGAATGGATTGCTTGAATTTGATAGTGTCATGAACCCAAACCAGTCATGATGGCACCCAGAACATTACTAGGAAAGACCGACCATTTACCATATTCATTCCAACTGATAATCCAAAATTGATAAATAAAACAGTAAATCATTAAGCCATTTAAGTCAAGATTCAAAAATACTGATGAAAATACCGAAGTTTAACAAAGATATAGAATATAGCCCAACCATGGACCCGGTATCACGAATATGAGCCTCTACATACAAAGTGTCACCCTACCACAGAGTCTGTCTAAAAACTGATAGTGCGGAAATAAAAGATAAGGATAGATGGAGAAGTCATTGGTTGCAAACGCCATGCAGCTATCTCAACACTCTCGAAAGCAAATCTCCTGACCACTGAATCAACTCAGCCTGAGAAGAAGAACCTGGATCTGCATGCAAGGTGCAGGGAGTAAAGTGAGTACTCCGACCCTGTGAGTAATAAACATAACTAAAGTCTAAAGGTAAGGAAACATAGAAAATGCACAATGTAATTCTATATCTAGCAGTTTAGATCCACATAAGTGAAAACAATAACCAACAAGTATTATAGTCAAGGAAGAATGCAGGAAAAGATGTAACACATATAACGGTACACTCTAGTACCCACGGCGGCGTGCAACCCGCTCCACATGTTTAACGTCGACGATGCTCACTGGGGGTGTGTACAGACTCCGGACGGGCTCCTACAACCCAAGCGCAATATCAGCCATGTCGTAGCATCAAACACGCTCACGTCCTCAATGTCAATATATCATCGCTGCGGCGTGCAGCCCGATCCATAACAAGGAAATCATCCTCACTATTGGGTCCTCGACCCTTCTCAGTCAAATAAATGCATAGCCAATCGGGCATGACATACTATCGGGATCTCAGCCCTCTTATCCTTTTCCATTTAATATTCATGATTAAAAACATAGTTCTTGTATTATTTCAATAGTAGAAAACATGACTGAGAGTATGTGATATGCACACAAGTGAGGTAAAACACATAAGGATCCCTTAAGGAATCTACAGGTCGGCACAAGGCCCCAAACACGGCAATAAGCCCAATTCATAGTTATAAGGTATGCGTCTCAATCGCCCATATAGTAGAAATCACACTCGGGATGGAGCAAGTCTCAATCCCAAACAATAAATGACCATGCACTCATCGTGGAATGCATGGCACGCCTCAATATAGCGTTACGATGTAAAAGTCCGAGGTTTCAAACCCTCAGAGCAGTAGTTACATCAATTACTCACATCAAGCCAGCCAGAAGTCTAGCCCGCTATGCCTTTTCCTCGCAAATCAACCTCTTCGTGTGTAGAATCTGTCCAAAACCATAAGGAATACATCATAATAGGCTAAGGGAACATAGCCCAATCAAAAAGACTCGAAAAATATCAAAAATTACGAAGTTGGCAAAACCCGAGCCCCGACCCACTTCTTAAAATCCAAAAAGTTTTACATCAATACAATCCTTATATCTCCACGAGTCTATACATGTCAAATTCACAAGAATTGGAGTTCATTTGACCCTTCAAATCCCAAGTTTAAGCTCTCTTAAGTTTCAAGCCCTAGCCTCTATTTTTAACCTTTAATTCCTTGGATTTTCAGTGTTAATCCATGTTTATACACAATAATATCATATTCTAAGTCAAAAATCCATACCTGATGATAGCCCTTGAAACCTCTTCAAAAATCACCCAAAACCCTCTTAGTACGAAGTCCAAAATGTTTGTTCTTTCAAAATTTGCGAAGAAGACTTAATTTAATATCATTTCAGGCCTTTTCGCTTCTGCGGTACCAAAACCGCTTCTGCGGTTACCGGTTTTGCGACAATTATTCCGCTTCTGTAGAAGTCACTTAAGTGCCATGACCGCTTCTGCGGTCCATATATTGCACCAGCTGACCCGCATATAACTAACAACAAGTTATTTATATGCACCACGACAGCTCTATCCATATTTCTAGCATGATTTATGGTCAAATTTCTATAACACATGGACAACATATAACTAACAACAAGCTATTCAACTTTCTAGTTCCATGGAATGGACCAAGTCACAATTACAAGGTGCACGCTCACATTCCCATCACCTAACATGTGTGTCACCTCCAAACCAATTACATAACTCAAAATTTGGGGTTTCATACCCTCTGAACAATATTTAGAACTGCTACTTACCTCAATCCAAGCCAAAATTCTCCTTCAATACACATTTGCCTCTCAAATCGCTTCCAAATATCTTGAATCTAGCAACAAGAAGTACAATACAATTAATACGGGCTAAAGGAATCAATTCTACAAGAAATCACGAAGTTATAACTCAAAAATCCAAAATTGACTCAAAGCTAGCCCCCGGGTCCATGTCTTGAAATCCGACAAAAGTCACAAAACCCAAAATTCCATTCAACCATGAACCTAACCATACCAAATTTATCAAAATGCGACATCAAATCGCCACTCAAATCCCCATAAATTAACTCTTAAAATCCATAGCCTCAAACCCCAAAATTTCACCTCAAAACCACACAATCTAGGTGGGAAATTCGACGGGGAAGCAAGATTATTGAATAAAAATGAACAAAAGGAGCTTACCTCAAGAATACCCTCAAAAATACTCTTTAAAATCTCCAATATCTAAGCTCAGAATATTAGAAATAGTAAAAATCTCTGAACCCTTGCTTATATAGGTTCTAGGCATTCCCGCACTTGTGGAGCCTAGGCTAGCACATGCGTGTCCTCTTTGGTGGAAAAACCAACACTTCTGCAAAAGCCATTAATCCCAACTGCCTCTGCTTCTTCGACACCCGACTGTGATGACCCGGCCCGTCGTCACATGAGTTACTGCCCTGTATCCCCCATATTACATCCCTCTATGATTTAATATTAGTGTTTGAGTTGATCGGATAGAGCTGGATTGGTTTTAGTTGGAAATGAGGCACTTAGCCTCTTAGAAGGAAGCCTATTGTGGAAAAGTCAACTAGATGTTGACTATGTAGTTAGAGGGCTCGGATGTAAGTTCCGGTGGTTCGGTTAGCTTCGGGGGATGATTTGTGACTTAGGAGACCGATCGGAATTGAATTTGGAGGTCCGGTGTAGAATTAGGCTTGAATTGGTGAAGTTTGAATTTTGGCGAATTTCGGTTGATAGGTGAGATTTAGATTCGAGGGTCGGAATGGAATTCTGAGAGTTGTAGTAGCTTTGTTAGGTGATTTTTCATATTTTTGCAAAATTTCAATTCATTCAGATGTCATTTGGTCGGGTTTTTGATCGAATGTGAGTTTCAGACATTTTACTTTAACTTAGGCTTGAATCCGTGGTGAATTGATGATTTTTTTTTGTTGGACGTGTTTTGATAATTGGAAAAAGTTCGTATGATATTTTGGGGTATGTTGGTGTTTTTGGTTGAGGTCACGGAGGCCTCGGGGTTATTTCGAATGGTTTTTTTCGGGAAGTTTGGACTTAAGAATTTCTGCAGAAATTGCAGAAGTAGTGCAAGCAATATTTAGCCTTCGCGTTCGCGTGGTATTGTCCGCGTTCGCATTGGCATGAGGTGTCTGGTCGTGGCGTTTGCATAGGCATGGTCGCGTTTACGTAGTTGTAAGTTATTGTCCATCGCGTTCGCGATGGTAGGTTCGCGTTCGCATAAGAGGGCCTGGGGGCCCACCCTAGTTAATGCATCGCGTTCGCGGCTGGGATGACGTGTTCGCGTAGTATTGGAATTAGGGGCATCGCGTTCACAAGAGTTGTTACGCATTCGTGTAGAGTAAAAGAGGGGCCCAGGGAATTTGGTCATCGCGAACATGGGAGGACCCACGCGTTCGAATAGAAGGAATAACTGGGCGTTAGTATGGTTTTTAAGGATATTTCATCCGCGACCTATCTCATATTTCCTCCATTGTTACACCACCTTGAGAGCTTGTTGGTAGATTTTGAAGGGGATTTTGACGGGAAGTGATTGGAGGTAAGTGTCAAGGCCTAGAAACACTATTTAATTGAAAATTCATCCTTTAATTCTTTGAAATTTGGATAAAAATTTAAGAAGCTAGGGCTTGGTTTTTGGAATGTAAATTTGGGATTTGATGGCCCATTTCCACTCCAGTTTTGATGAATTTTATATGTACGAACTCGTGGAGATACGGGGAATCCGGTGATGTAAATTTCATAATTTTTTGAGAAGCGGGCTTGAGGCTCGAATTTTGCCAACTTCGTATTTTGGGTGTTTTTCGAGGTCTTTCAATTGGGTTATGTCCCATTAGATTATTATAACCTATTCCTTGTGGTTTTGGTTAGATTCTAAACTTGAGGAGGTCGATTTGTGAGGAAAGCACAAGGCGAGCTAGGATTTTGGCCGGTTGAGGTGAGTAATGGTTATGAATGATATACTGAGGGTTTGAAACCCCGTATTTTCACTATGTGGTGCTATGTTGAGATGAGATACGCGCCGTATGATGAGCTTGGTGATGTTGCTGTTAGGGATTTGTACTCGGTCCATCCCGATTGATGACTTACTGCATTTTTTGACTGAGACTAAGCTTATGTCTGTATATTTTGGGCTAGTTGCCATGTTTGGGGCCTTGTGCCATTCTATAGAACCCTTAGGGAGTGTGTTGAGCTAATTAATCACACTTTACCTGTTGCACACAAACTCTCAGTCATGTCCTTAACTGTAAAACATAAATGAACCGGTCTTAGCAATTGCACTCTAAATGAGAAATACCTAGGGTTGAATACCTTGTCTTAGCTGAGTGGGCATGAGAGGTCAAGTCTATATTGACTGAGAGGGGTCAAGGATCCCATAGTGAGGGTATTTGATATATACCGGATTGGGCTGCACGCTGCAGCAGTATATACATATACATGTATTGGGTCGGACTGCACGCCGCAATAGTATATTATATATGGATCAGACTGCATGCTGCAGTGATATATTATAGTGATCGGATTGCATGCCACAGTGATATATTATATGGATCGTACTGCACGCCACAGTATTATAGCACTTGGATTGAAAGAGCCCCTCCTAACTTTGTACACAATCCCAGTGAGCTCAGTAGATTATATTTATTAGATCGGGCTGTGTGCCGTAATATTATATATTATATTGGATCAGGCTGCACGCCGTAGCAGTATTAGGTATGGATCGGATTGCGCGTCGCAGCAGTGGTACTAAATTTTCGGACTATAGGGGATTTTTACCAGTTTTCCTTGTTTAGCAAATATTTACTACCTTTACTGTTGATTATAGAAATGTGTCGTGTTCTTACATGATTTCTTATTTTTAGTTATTATTTTTTGCTATTACTCACTGAGTTGGAGTACTCACTTTACACCCTACACCACGTGTGCAGATTAAGGCATCCCGGAGGCATAGCTGAGATTATTTGCTGCTGCCCAGTTCAGTATCGAAGTCATCGAGGTAGCTGCCGGCATTCGCAGGACCCGATTTCTCCTATGATCTTTCATTTACTTCAGCATCTAGATCTCCTTTGTATAGGACATTGATCAGTTGTATCTAGAGGCTCTAACTTGCGACGTCATATCTATTATGGGTTGTTATTACTATTATTGTGGTTTTCGCACTGTTCCTATTATTATCAAACTGAGAGTTTATGCTTAATTAGTATTTTAAGTTAATGATTGGGTTGGAAATGTTCAAATGGTCGGGCTTGCCTAACAAGGTGTTGGGCACCATCACGACCGAGGTTTGGGTCGTGATAAGTTGGTATAAGAGCCTAGGTTACTAGATCTCGCGAGTCATGAGCCGGTTTAGTAGAGTCTCGCGGATCGGCACGGAGATGTGTGTACCTATCCTTAGGAGGATGCAGAACCTTTAGGAAAAATTTCATATTCTTGAAATTTTTGTCTTGCGACATTGTTGATCTAAAAACTAAACTTCTGTATTCTATTCTTTAGCAGATGGAGAGAACACGTACAATCGGACGTGGCAGACGACCATTATTGCCACCCACTAGAGGCCGTGGATGCGACTGTGGTCGTGGTCATGGTCGAGGCAGAGCAGCAGGGCAGCACCAGTTGACCCACCGGTTGCCCCCATTCAGGATCAACCTCCAGTTGTAGAGACTCCAGCAACACCTGCTCAGGTACTAACTGTGGGTCATCAGGAGGCCCTAGCTCAGATTTTATCTGTTTGCACTGGCCTGGCTCAGGCAGTCTCGGCCACTACTACCGCAGCTACATCTCAGATCGGGGGTGGTCATCAGACCTCCGCAGCTCACACCCCTGAGCAAGTAGTGCAGGGTTTGCAGACACAAGAGGCACCACTGGTTCAGCCAGTTGTCCTAGTTCAGCTGGTTGCCCCAGTTCAGGGTGATAGGGTTCCAGTGATGCCAGATGATGAGCAGCGTCATTTTGAGAGGTTCGTCGGGCTTTCACCTCCAACTTTCAGCGGTATTCTGAGCGAGGATGCCTAGGGGTTTCTCAACAAATGTTGATGTATGCTTCAGACAACATGGATCTTAGAGTCGAGCGGAGTATCATTTAACATCTTTCAGTTCACAAGAGCAGCCTTTACATGTTGGGAGGCATATGAGTGGCGCAGGCCGGTAGGTGCAGCGCTGTTGACATGGCAAGAGTTCTCTACTATCTTTCTGGAGAAGTGGGTACCACGGTCAAAGAGAGAGGAGTTGTATAGGAAGTTTGAGTGGCTTCATCTGGGAGATATGTCTCTAACGCAGTATGAGGTAAGATTCTTAGAGTTAGCTCGTTATGCTCCATGGATGGTTCCGACTGATCAGGAGAGGATTAGACGATTTGTGGACGGACTCATTTATCCCATCCGTATTCTGATGACTCGAAAGAGGGTCTTCAGCCATACCTTTTTGGATGCAGTGGATATTGCGCATGATATTGAGATGACTCTCCATCAAGAGAGAAAGGAGAGGGAGGCCAAGAGGCTTCGAGGATCAGGTAGCTTCAGTGGTGCTCCGTCTAGGGGCCAGGTTCAGCAGAGTAGAGGTCGTTCTTTTAGGCCTCCTTAGCCATCTTGCTCAGAGTACCATGGGTCATCTTCTGGTCGGGGTTATCAGGGCTCTCAGCAGAGTCAACCATCTCTTAGTGTGCTTCCAACACAGAGTTCGTCTCATGCCCTATCTGTTCAGGGTTCATCCCGACTAAGTTCTTCAACTAGCCACTCTGGCGTGAAGGATTCCCTTCAGTCCCAGCCACCAGCACCCGGGAGTTGCTATGAGTGTGGTCAGTTTGGGCACATGCGGAGGGAGTGTCCCCGTCGTGCATCCAGTTCATCTCAGGAGAGGGGGCAGCCCTCATCTTCTGGCCCAGTATCTTCAGCACCCACCCCTCTAGCAAGGGGTGAGGGTTAGGCAGCTAGGGGTCACCCCAAAGGGGGAGGCTGATCGGGTGGTGGTCAGGCTTGATCTATTCTCTTCAGGTCCGGTTAGATGTTGTTGCTTCGGATGCTGTTATCAAGGTATTATTTCACTCTGCCACAGGGATGCCTCAGTCTTATTTGATCCCGGTTCTACTTATTCCTATGTATCTTCATACTTTTCACATCATTTGGGTACGACCCGAGGGTGTCTTGCATTACTTGTATATGTATCTACCCCGGTGGGTGATACTATTATTGTGGACCATGTAGTCCTGTCTTGTTACTATTGGGGTTCTGGAGACCTGAGTTGACTTGCTGCTATTGAGCATGGTTGATTTCGATGTTATTGTGGGAATGGATTGGCTATCTCCGTGCCATGCTATTCTAGACTATCACGCCAAGACAGTCATATTGGCTATGCCGGTATTTCAAGGATCGAATGGTATGTTATAACTGATTATATACCCAGCAGGGTAATTTCTTTCTTGAAGGCCCAGCAGATGGTTGGGAAGGGATGTTTATCTTATTTGGCATTTGTGAGAGATGTTGGAGCTGAGGCTCCTAGCCTTGATTCTATTCCCGTTGTGAGGGATTTTTCGAATGTGTTTCCAGCAGACCTACCGGGTATGCCACCGGACATGGATATTAATTTTGGTATTGACATGGTGTTGGGCACTCAGCCTATCTCCATTCCTCCCTATCATATGACACCAGCTAAGTTGAAGGAGCAGCTTTAGGAACTCCTAGATAAGGGGTTTATTCGTCCTAGTGTGTCACCGTGGGGTGCACCGGTCTTATTTGTGAAGAAGAAAGATGGCTCGATGAGAATGTGTATTGATTACATGTAGCTAAACAAGGTGACGGTGAAGAATAAGTATCCACTACCCCGTATTGATGACTTGTTTGATCAGCTCCAGGGAGCGAGGGTATTCTCGAAGATCGATCTTCGTTCAGGCTATCACCAGCTGAAGATTAGGGATTCTGATATCATGAAGACAACTTTCAGGACGAGAGGTGGGCATTATGAGTTTCTAGTTTTGTCGACTAGTGCCCCATCCGCGTTCATGCATTTGATGAACATCGTGTTCCGGCCGTATCTGGATTCCTTTGTGATTGTGTTTATTGATTACATCTTGGTGTACTCGCATAGCCAAGAAGAGAATGCTCAGCATTTGAGAGTAGTATTTTAGAGATTGAGGGAGGAGAAGCTTTATGCAAAGTTCTCCAAGTGTGAGTTCTGGCTCAGGTTTGTGGCTTTTTTGGGACACGTGGTGTCCAACGACGGTACTCAGGTTGATTCGATTAAGATATAGGCGGTGCAGAGTTGGAGGCACTACTTGTTTGGAATTTCTTGTAAGGTGTATACTGATCATTGCAACCTTCAACATCTGTTCAAACAATAAGATCTTAATTTGAGATAGCGGA
Source organism: Nicotiana noctiflora (assembly GCA_032618575.1). Classification (NCBI taxonomy): domain Eukaryota; kingdom Viridiplantae; phylum Streptophyta; class Magnoliopsida; order Solanales; family Solanaceae; genus Nicotiana; species Nicotiana noctiflora. The sequence goes on from JASVEL010006403.1 coordinate 72,755, forward strand.
GGTGGCTTGAGTTGCTCATGGATTATGACATTACCATATTGTATCATCCGGGGAAGGCCAATGTAGTGTATGATGCTTTGAGCTGGAAGGCGGTTAGTATGGACAGCTTGGTGTATGTTCCAGTTCGGGAGAGGACCCTTGTAGTTGATGTTTAGACATTGGCCAATCGGATGGTGAGATTAGATATTTTAGAGCCGAGTCGGGTGTTGTCTTGCGTTATTTCTCGGTCCTCCTTGTATGACGCATCAGAGAGCATCAGTATGATGATCCACATTTTCTTGTCCTCAAGGACAGGGTTTAGCATGATGATGCCAGGGATGTGACTATAGACAGTGATGGTGTGTTGAGGATGCAGGGCCGGATTTGTGTGCCCAATGTGGATGGGCTTCGAGAGTTGATACAAGAGGAGGCCTACAGTTTGAGGTACTCCATTCATCCGGGTGCCGCGAACATGTATCAGGACTTGAGACTGCATTACTAGTGGATGAGGATGAAAAAGGATATTGTGAGTTATGTAGCTCGATGTCCCAACTGTCAGCAGGTCAAGTATGAGCATCATAGAACGGACGGTGCTCTTCAGCGTATGATTATTCCTGAGTGGAAATGGGAGATGATTACTATGGATTTCGTGAGTGGTCTCCCTTGAACTCCGAGGAAGTTTCATTCAGTTTGGGTGATTGTGGATCAGCTGACCAAGTCCACGCACTTCATTCCAGTATGTACTACTTACTCATCGGAGCGGCTGGCAAGGATCTTTATTCGGGAGATTGTCAGGTTACATGGGGCCCCAGTGTCTATTATCTCGGATAGAGGTAATCAGTTCAATTCTCAGTTATGGAGGGTGTTTCAGCGAGAGTTGGGTACGCAGGTAGAGTTGAGCACAACATTCCATCGTCAGATGGACGGAAAGTCCGAGCGCACTATTTAGATTTTGGAGGACATGTTGCGTGCCTGTGTTAAGACAAGAGGGGTTGCTCTGATGGTAAGCAACCCCCACTTCCAACCGAGAGGTTGTGAGTTCGAGTCTCCCCAAGAGCAAGGTGGGTAGTTCTTGGAGGGAAGGATGCCGGGGGTCTATTTGGAAACAGCCTCTCTACCCCAGGGTAGGGGTAAGGTCTGCGTACACACTACCCTCCCCAGACCCCACTAAGTGGAATTATACTGGGTTGTTGTTGTTGTTGTTGCGTGCCTGTGTTATTGATTTTAGAGGTTCATGGGATGAGTTTTTGCCGCTTCCAAAGTTTTCCTACAACAACAGTTATCAGTCGAGCATTCATATGACCCTGTGTGAGGCGTTGTATGGTAAGCGGGGTAGATCTTCTGTTGGATGGTTCGAGCCCGGCGGGGCTAGATTATTGGGGGTTGAGATGGTTCATGATGCTTTAGAGAGGGTGAAGTTGATCCAGGAGAGGTTTCATACAGCACAGTCGGGCCAGAAGAGTTATGCAGACCGGAAGGTTCATGATGTGTCTTATATGGTAGGCGAGAAGGTCTTGTTGAAGGTTTCGCCCATGAAGGGTGTTATGCGGTTCGGGAAGAAAGGGAAGCTTGAGGTTCATTGGGCTTTTTAAGATACTCAGGAGGATTGGAGAGGTGGCATATGAGCTTGCTTTGCCACCCAACTTGTCTAGTATGCATCCGGTATTCCATGTGTCTATGCTTCGGAAGTATGTTAGGGACCCATCCCATGTGTTGGATTTCAGCATGGTTCAACTGGATGATGATTTGTCATATAATGTGGAGACTGTGGCTATTCTGGGTCGACAAGTTCGAAAGTTGAGGTCCAAGGATATTGCTTCAGTAAAGGTGTAGTGGAGAGGTCGGCCCGTAGAGGAGGCTACTCGGGAGATCGAGCAGGAGATGCAGAGTAGATATCCCCACCTACTTGAGACTCCATGTATGTTTCTTGACCCGTTCGAGGACGAGCATTTATTTTAGTTAGGGAGGATGTGACGACCCGGCCTGTTGTCACGTGAGTTACTACCCTGTTTCCCCCATATAACGTCCCTCTATGATTTAATATTAGTATTTGAGTTGATCAGATAGAGCTGGATTGGTTTTTGTTGGAAATGAGGAACTTAGCCTCTTAGAAGGAAACATGTTGTGAAACATTCAACCTAATGTTGACTATGTAGTTAGAGGGCTCGGATGTAAGTTCTGGTGGTTCGGTTAGCTTCGGGGGATGATATGTGACTCAGGAGAGCAATCAGAATTGACTTTGGAGGTCCGGTGTAGAATTAGGCTTGAATCGGCGAAGTTTGAGTTTTGGCGAATTCCGGTTGATAGGTGAGATTTTGATCTAAGGATCGGAATGGAATTCCGAGATTTTCAATAGCTTCGTTAGGTGATTTTCGACATATGTGTGCAGTTTGAGCGTCGTTTGGTTGGGTTTTTGATCAAATGTGAGTTTCAGAAGTTTTAGTTTAACTTAGGCTTGAATCTGTGGTGAATTGATGATTTTTGTGTTGTTGGGCATATTTTGATAATTGGAACAAGTTTGTATGATATTTTGGGGTATGTTGGTGTTTTTAGTTGAGGTCCCAGGGGCCTTGGGGTGATTTCGGATGATTTTCCAGGAAGTTTGGACTTAAGAATTTCCGCAGAAATTACAGTAGTAGTGCAGGCAATATTTAACCTTCGCATTCACGTGGTATTGGCCGTGTTCGTGTTGGTATGAGGTGGCTGGTCATCGCATTCGCATAGGTATGGTCGTGTTTGCATAGTTGTAAATTGTTGTCCATAGCGTTCGTGATGGTAGGTTCACGTTCGCGTAAGAGGGCCTAGGGGCCCAATCTAGTTAATGCATCGTGTTTGCGGTCGGGGTGACGCATTCGCGTAGGATTGGAATCAGGGGAATCGCGTTCGCAGGATTTGTTACGCGTTCGTGTAGAGTAAAAGAGGGGCCTAGTGAATTTTGTCATCAGAAACATAAGAGGACCCACGCGTTCGCGTAGAAGGAATAACTGGGCGTCACTGTGGTTTTTAAGGATATTCCATCCGCGACCTATCTCATATTTCCTCCATCTTTACACCACCTTGAGAGCTTGTTGGTATATTTTGAAGGGGATTTGGATGGGAAGTGATTGGAGGTAAGTCTCGTTGCCTAGAAACATCATTTAATTGAAAATTGATCCTTTAATTCTCTGAAATTTGGGTAAAAAATTAAGAAGCTAGGGTTTGGTTTTTGGAATGTAAATTTGGGATTTGGTGGCCCATTTGAACTCCGATTTTGATGAAATTTATATGTACAGACTCATGGAGAGACAAGAAATCCGGTGATATCAATTTCGTAATTTTTCGAGAAGCGGGTCCGGGGCTCAGGTTTTGCCAACTTCGTATTTTTGGGTATTTTTCGAGTTCTTTCAATTGGGTTATATCCCATTAGCTTATTATAACCTATTCCTTGTGGTTTTAATCTGATTCTACACTCGAGGAGGTCGATTTGCGAGGAAAGCGCAAGGCGAGCTAGGATTTTGGCCGGTTGAGGTGAGTAATGGTTATGAATGGTATACTGAGGGTTTCAAAACCCCGTATTTGCACTATGTTGTGCTATGTTGAGATGTGATATGCGCCGTATGATGAGTGTGGTGATGTTACTGCTAGGTATTTTGACTCGGTCCATCCCGATTGATGACTTACTGTAACTTTTGACTGAGACTGAGCTTATGTCCATATATTTTGGGCTAGTTACCATGTTTGGGGCCTTGTGCCGATTTGTAGAACTCTTAGGGAGCGTGTTGAGCTAATTGACCACACTTTACATGTTGCACACATACTCTCAGTCATGTCCTTAACTGTAAAATATAAATGAATCGGTTTTAGCAATTGCATTCTAAATGAGAAATGCCTAGGGTTGAATACCCTGTCTTAGTTGAATGGGCATGAGAGGCCAAGTCTATATTGACTGAGAGCGGCAAAGGAACCTATAGTGAGGGTATTTGAGATATACCGGATCGGGCTGCACGCCGCAATAGTATTTGGTGTGGAACAGGCTGCGTGCCGTAGCAGTGTTAGTAAATAGTTGGACTGTAGGGGATTTATACCAGTTTTCCCTGTTTAGCAAATATTTACTACTCTTACTGTTGATTATAGAATTGTGTAGTGTTCTTACAGAATTTCTTATTTTCAGTTGTTATTTATTGCTATTACTCACTAAGTTGGAGTACTCACTTACTCCCTGCACCCTGTGTGCAGATTCAGGGATCCCGGAGGCTTAGCTGAGATTATTTGCTGCTGCCCTGTTTAGTATCGGAGTCATTGAGGTAGCCGCCGACGTCCGCATGACCCGATTTCTCCTCTTATCTTTCCTTTACTTCCGCATCTAGATCACCTTTGTATAGGATATTGATCAGTTGTATCTAGAGGCTCTGACTTGCGACGCCAGATATATTATGGACTATTATTACTATTATTGTGATTTCTGAACTGTTCCTATTATTATCAAACTGAGAGTTTATGCTTAATTGGTATTTTAAGTTAATAATTGGGTTGGAAATGTTCAAATGGCCGGGCTTGCCTAACAAGGTATTGGGCGTCATCACGATCGGAGTTTAGGTAATGACACCGACCCTCACCTGCGCAATCGCAGGTGCGGAAAACCCATCGCACTAGCGACCTCTGCTGACTCCCTTCAACTCCACACCTACAACACCACACCTATGACCAAGACCCTCACGGGTGCGATCATACCGGCAAACACCAAACTTCAGCAACTTCTCAAATTCAATTCCAAGTCTGTTAACCACACGAAATCAACCACAGGCCCCCTGGACATCAACTAAATATACCAACAAGTCCTAATACATGATACTAACTTAGCCGATCCTTCAAATCACCTCAAAAAACATCAAAAATACGAATCACACCCCAATTCAAGCCTAATGAACTTTGAAATTTCTAAATTCAATAAACGATGTTGAAACCTATCAAATCACTTCCGATTGACCTTGTTTTGCACACAACTGACAAAAAATACCACAAACCTACTCCAACTTTCAGAAATCTAATCCGACCCTGATATCAAAAAGTCCACTCTCGTTCAAACTTCCCAAATATTCAACTTTCGTCATTTCAAGCCTAATTCTACTACGGACCTCCAAATCATAATATGGGCACGCTCCTAAGTCCAAAATCACACAATGTAGCTAACAGAACCATCAAAACTCAAATTCAGGGTCATTTACGCATAAGTCGACATCCGGTCAACCTTTTCAACTTAAGCTTTTTAATTATGAGACTATGTGTCTCTATTCATTTCTAAATATCTCCGAACCTAAAGTAACTAACCCGGTAAGTCATATAATATATGTAAAACACAAAAGGAGCAGTAAATGAGCAAACGACCGGCCGGGTCATTAGAGTCTCGGTGTAGTATATAGTTGAGAGACATTGCGACTAGAAGAATTTGTTTCAACCATACGTTGTTCTTCAGTTGAATGGCTCTGTTACCTCTGTCCAGAGCCATCTCTTTGTTATTGTTGTTTCACGTTCAATGATCTAATCAGCAATAAACTTTTGGAGGGAGCTTTACATACTTTCAAGAGTTAACTCAAAAGATATTGATGTTATGTGGGTTCTTGACTATTTTTTATCATGGTTGCACACCAGTTTGGAATGTCATAGAAATATCAAGAAGTACTCGGTATTGACATGTGATATTTTGGAGCAAGCTTTCAATCGCGTCAGTGAGAAATCTGGGAATAAAAGTGTGATTGACAGCTAGTGATATAATGTCTTTGTTTGATCACCATCTGAAGCCTTAAGAGGTGGAGAAGCCCTTCTTACGAGCTCATTGTTTATTGCAACAATATTGTTGTAATTCTTACCTTTGACAAGAATCTTGTTCGCATTACTATCTAAAGTTGCTGCTTAGACAAAGTTATACTTATTTCAAAATTTATATTTTTGCACAATAGTATCATTTCTTGTACTGAATTTATAGACGTCAAATTGGTTCAATGCAAAGTGGGATTTCGAAAAAAACATGGTTGAAGCAAAACAATTCGCCGAGCTCTCAAAATCATCAATTTCGAACTCAACTTGATAAATTGCATAAGATAATTAATTAGAACACAATACTGGCCGAAGATAGATATCCTACTTGCCCAATGTTTAACTCTCCCAAGTGTCTCAAATATATAAAGCTCAATTACTCTGTGCCAGTATAGCTTTAAGCATGCTACAAGTAATTACACTAATGTACACAATTTTTCCTTTATATTTTAAAAAAGAAATAAAAATTACATTTAAAAAAAAATCAAATACATAAAGATTAGTCAATTATGTGAACAACATGAACTGGATAGTTCTTCTCATGAATCTTTAATTGCCTCAAAGCATAGGCAATGACCTTGCCATCCTGCATCAACACTGCTCCAAACCCAACGTAGGAAGCATCACAATAAATTGTATAAGGTCTTGAACTTGTGGGCAAAACCAGCACTAGTGCCATAGTCGGAGCTGTCTTGAGCTTTTGAAAGCTCGTCTCACACTCGTGCGACCATCTAAACTGGGCACCCTTCTGGGTCAATCTAGTCATTGGGGCTGCAATAGATGTAAACACATCCACAAACCGACGATAGTAGCTTGCCAATCCCAAGAAACTTCGAATCTCTGTAGCTGATACTGGTCTAGGCCAGTTTTTGACTGCCTCAATCTTCTTTGGGTCCACCTAGATACCCTGTGCTGATACAACATGACCCAAAAATGCAACTGAACTCAACCATAATTCACACTTCGAGAACTTAGCATTTAACTGACTATCCCTCAGAGTCCGAAAAATCACTCTAAGGTGTTGCTCGTGCTCCTCCTAGCTGCAGAAATATATCAAAATATATCATCAATGAAGACTATCATGAACGAATCCAAATAAGACCTGAACACTCGATTCATCAAGTCCATAAAAGTTGTTGGGGCATTTGTCAACCCGAATGACATAATCAAGAACTCAAAATGCCCAACAAATTCTGTGATGTATTTGAAGAAAATATTTTAGGACTTCTGAGAGAACAATATGTGAAAGATAAGTTATGCAACAAATTAAATATTTACAATATCATTCATAGTTATACTATTAATAAATTTACCATTCACAGTTATATTTGAATTATATAGCAAGTCTTGCGAAATAAGAGAATCATTATTTTGAGTCGAAACAGAGAGCAACAAGCTCTTGTAGCTTAGTGTAACGACCCGATTGGTCATTTTTAAAATTTATATCCCGATCCCCTATTAACTGCTTTCCCTAAGTTCATTTTGCTATTTTGATTTTTCGGGATGTTCGGTTTTGAACTTTGAAGAGTTTTGGGACACCTAGTCCCTAAATGAGAGCTTAAGTGTTGGAAAGTGATCCGTAGTTGGAACAGTATAAAGACGACCTCTGAAAGAAAATTTGATAGTTCTATTAGCTCCGTTAGGTGATTTCGGGGTTGGGAGCATGTTTAAAATGTGTTTTAGAGGTCTGTATCTAATTTAGGCTTGAAATGCCGGAGTTTGAATTTTCGAAGTCTCCGGTCCGATAGTGAATTTTTGATCTGAAGGTCGGAATGGAATTTTAGAAGTTGAAATAGCTCTCTTATGTCATTTTAGACTTGTCTACAAAATTTGGCGTCGTTCCGAGTTGAATTGATAGGTTTCGGCATGATACTCGTTACTTGAAGACTTGGAGGTTCATAAGCTTGATTTTTGGTTTGATTCATCATTTCGATGTTGTTTTATGTAATTTGGGACTTTGAGTGAGTCCGTGTTAGGTTATATGACTTGTATGTGTGATTAGTTGAGGTCCTGGGGGCCTCAAATTTGTTTCGGATGCTCAATAGGTAAATTTTGAAGTTAGAAGGAAATTTGCAGCAGGCTCTTGTCATTTTTGCTTCTGCGGCTAGTTGACCGTAGAAGCGAAGCCGCAGAAGTGGATGGTGGACTTGGGCAAAGACCGCAGAAGCGGATAGGATTTTCCGCTTATGCAGAACCGCCTATGCGGGTAGAAGACCGCAAAAGCGGAAGGGTGGAATTTTAGTGATATCGCAAAAGCGGTTGGAGTTCCGCAAAAGCAGGACCGCAGAAGCGGTCCTTGGGCCGCAAACGCGGAAATCACTGGTGTGAAAAAGAGTTTATCCGGGGGTTTGTTTCAAAAGTGTAAAAATTAATTGAGAGCTCGGGAAAAGACGATTTTGAGTGGATTTTAAAAGAAGTTCATTGGGTAACGTTACTTAGATCCATTCTAGTTATATTCCATCAATTCCTAGCTAAATCCACCATTAGAATTCAAATTCAAGGTCTAAAATTGGAAACAATGGGTGAAACTTCTTAGACTTAATTTTATGATTTTGAGTGGGCATTTGACCTCCGATTTGGGAGATTTTTATATGGTTAGACTCGTGAGAGTATGAGATTTCTGAAAATATGAAAATTACTCGATTCCGAGACGTTGGCTTGAGGGAAGTTTTGGTCATTTTACCTAATTTTGCGCTTTAGCTTTGAATTAAATAATAGAATTAGTTGCTTGAGAAGTTAATTACAATGTATGATTTAATTGAATAGATTTAGGCCATTTGGAGTCGATAACTCGTGGCAAGAACGTGGTTGCTAGTTGATTTTAGCCGGTTTGAGGTAAGTATCTTGCCTAACCTTGTGTGGGGGATTTCCCCTTAGGAATTGAGTCTTTCTTGTTGATTGTATTCCTTGTACACGAGGTGACGAGTGTGTGCTCGGATTTATTTATGGAAAATTGTCCCTTTTAGGCTCTTAGATCCTTAAAATCATCGAATAGGGAGTTATTCTTGACACGATTGAGTTTCCTGTTATCAGTTTCACTTTTACATGACTTACTTGGAATTTATTTGCCCTTTTGGTTTATTCTTGACGCCTAATTGACTTTTTCTTGTTTAACTAAAGACATTTACTCTTATCTAGCCACGTTATCTTTCCTAACTGCTTGTCTTAAATTGGAAATTATTATTTCTATCTCTCATGTAATTAATTGACCCTAATTGAAAAGAAGTTAGATATCCTATACTTAGTTGATATCTCCTTGTTGAGATTTATGTGACTTATGTTAACTCCCTCATTGGTGAACTATATATTACGGAATCGTTGCTTCGTAGTATCTTTCTTCCTTGTTGAGTTGTTCTTATTGCGCTTAGTATTTTCCTGTTACGGTTATTCCTTGTGAGTTAGTTGTACCGTCCTTGAGTGAACGGAATTTCATGAGTTAATTCTCTTGCCTTGTTCCTATATATATATATATATATATATATATATATATATATATATATATATATATATATATATATATATATATATATATGTGTTGTACTTGAGACTTGTGATGCACGAGGTTTCTGCCGTGCGATTGTTGATATTATGACGTACGAGGTTTCTGCTGTGCGATTATCGATATTGTGATGCACGACATTTCTGCCGTGCGTTGGTTGCTACTGTCATGCATGAGGTTTCTGCCGTGCGATTTTTATTGAAGTGTTGCACGAGGTCTTTGCCTTGCCATTATTGTTATTGATGTTTTGCACATGCGGCATAATAAGGCGGGATATGTTATTTGCTTATATATGGGTTGTGCATGTGGAGGAATAAGGTGAGACATTGTTATACACGTGTGGCGAAACAAGGCGGTGCCTATTATATTATTTATTGCACGCGTGGCAAAGTAAGGGGGGCTATGTCAGGGATTGATTGTATAGAGTTGTGACGGCCTGTGGAGGCATTCCTATCTGTTTTATATTGTGGTTGTGGGTTGTTGTGTGAGCGTTACCGCTTGGGAGTTGTGAGGAAATATCGTATGTGCTGTCTGTTCTCCTTTTTTCATGTTTCCTTACTAGTAGAAATATTTGTTAGAAACACTTGCACAAGCATACACGTAGCTGGACACTCCTATTAGAGGTTAATTCCTCCCGATTTTTGCTAAGGGTGGAGGTACGCCCTCGTTGTCCGTTATATTTTTGAAAGTGGCCCCTAGTTGGCCAGTTAGTTGCCAACTTGACCATGAGGTTGATGGGGCACGGGATGCCCATTTGTTAGATTTCAGATCTTGGGCCTTTTATGATTTGTGGTTACCCGAGGCTTGGTGAAATTATGATAAGAGTTGAATAAGACATTATGTGAACATCATTGTAGGATATGAGTTATTGACTTGTCTTTACCCATGCTGTGTTGTGACTTTAGGAATTGGATCGCGATTCTGCCACTGTTCCATATCATCGTTAATTATATTCTTGTTGTTAATGGTTGTGTTTATCCCTTATTGTGAATTGTAGCATTTTGGTCATTCATGCAGTCTTTACATATTCATACGTGGTTACCACTGTTCCTATGATTATATTATTTATTAACCGGTAGGTGCCTCGACTGTTCCTCGTCACTTCTCCACCAAGGTTAGTCTTGATACTTATTAGGCACCGCCGTGGTGTGATCATGCTACTCTTCTGCACATTTTTGTTGTGTAGATACAGGTACTCCCACTCAGTTTTGTCAGCCTTGGAAGGAGGCATATCGGTAGAGACTTCAAGGTATATCTGCTACATCTGCAGACTGAGGAGTCCCTTTCTCGCTTTCTGTAATAAGTATAGTTCTTCTTGTATTCCCTTTTGTATAGATATTCTTGAGTCAGAGCCTCTTATGTATTTCTTAGCTTGTGATTTGTGAGTTTACGGGTTTTGGAAATGTTGTTAGCTTTGAGAATTGATATGGTGTGTGCGGAGTGGCACCTTAAACACCATTTTTATTTTACTATTCCAATATTATTTACTTTCTTTCGCAATTATAGTTTATCTTCTGCATTGTTAGGCTTACCTAGTCACAGGAACTAGGTGCCGTCACGACATATTTATGGTGGCTAAATTGGGGTCGTGACAAGTTAGTATCAGAGCTCTAGGTTCATAGGAGTCACATATCACAAGTCAATTTATTAGAGTCTCGTAGATCGGTACGGAAACGTCTATACTTTTTTGTGAGAGGCTAAGTAATCGTTAGGAAAATTCAACTTCATTAGATTTCCCTGTCGTGCGAGATTTTTGACATCCACAATACTAAACCTCTGTCTTCTACTCTCCCATAGATGGTGAGGACACGTAGTACCCGAGGTGATCAGGCATCTGCGCCCCCTACTGCAGCCGTTTGAGGTCGGGGCCGAGGTATAGTTCGAGGATGCGCACGTGGTGCAGTGAGAGTGCCTGCGCAAGCTGCCACCGACGCACCACCAGCAGATCCGACCGGAGTCCAGGCATCCAACATGCCCACAGCTACTACTATCCCAGCCATTCAGGAGACTTTGGCACAGTTCATGAGTATGTACACCACTTTGACCCAGGCAGGATTGCTTCCCCTTGCCGCAGCCACATCCCAGGCCGTGGGAGGAGCATAGACTCCCGCCGCCCGCACTCTTGAGCAGCGATAGCATGTTGAGTAGGTCCTAAAGATTATTCCTGCACCGCCTGCGGCACCAGTTCAGCCCGAGGGCATGGTAGCGGCTTCCGAGTAGGAGCAGATGAGACTAGGGAGGTTCAAGAAGTATGATCCTCCGGTGTTTAGTGGATTAACATCAGATGATGCTTTGGGGTTTCTTGATGAGTGTTACCATATTCTCCATACCATGGGTATCTCTAGATCAAGCGGGGTTTCTTTCACTACTTTTCAACTTCAAGGAGCCGCCTATGATTAGTGGCGCACCTATGAGTTAGACAGTCCGGACGAGGCAGCTTCACTGACGTGGACTCAGTTTTTGGATATGTTTCTGAAAGAGTTTGTTCCTCAGAGCCTCATAGGTGAATGGCGTGTGGAGTTTGAGCATTTGCACTAGGGTGTTTTGACCGTCTCGGAGTATGCTGTCCATTACACCAGTTTGGCTAGACATGCCTTAGCCTTGGTTTCTATTATTCGCGAAAAGGTTCGCTGGTTCATTGAGGGGCTTATTACTAGCATCAGGTCCAGTATGGCTAGTGAGTTGGAGATGGATATTCCATATCAGCAGGTGGGGAACATTGTGAGGATGATAGAGGGTATGCATTCTAGAGAGAGAGAGGGCAGGCAGGGTCATGAGAGAGAGAGCAAAAAAGATCATGAGGGAGAGTTTGAGGAGGCGAGGGGTCCTCGTAGACCGAGGAGATATACAGGTCCTTATTTTAAAGGCAGGGTGCATCATGGTAGAGGTTTTGCGGGTCAGCCAGTTTAGTTCGCGCTTCAGACTCAGCATGGTGACTCAGGTGTTCATGGGTCTCGGAGTGCCTGCACTGCATACTTCCCACTGCCTCGTCAGTAGAGAGGGTTCTTTGAGTGTGGAGATACTAGCCACATGATGAGATATTGTCCCAGACTTCAGACCGGTGTGTCCCGGCGAGGTATTCAGCCAGGTAGAAGGCACCCAAGAAGGGGAGGCCCATCCCGTTGATGTGCTTCATATGGTAGGCTTAAGGCCGGTGCGTCAGTTGAATGTCATTCAAGTACAGATTCGATTTATTCTTGAGGGGTATTATCCGTTGTTCTTCAGAGCTCTGCTTATCAGGGTGAGCTCCTTTATTTGTTGATCCCATTTATGGGTGCATTTCATGATTTTCACTATGTTTATGTAATTATCCTGTTGGTAGGTTTTATGGGTGATAGTCGTGTCTATCATCCGATTCTAGTTGTTGTTGACAGTTATGAGGTTAGTCATAAATTTATATTTTCCGTTTCAGTAGGTTTGAGGTGATCACTGGGTGTTCGTGGTTACGAGCTATCATTTCTATGCTCCCCCGATGTGGGAGCCGGCCTATGTTATAATATGTAGACGGAATTGATCTAGTGAGAGTCTCTATATGGGTTGATATGTTCCTTACTTGTGATTTAGTGTTGATAACGGGACCCTCATGATTTTTGGTGATTCAATATGTGGAGACCGGGCTATGTACTGCGGTGAGAGTTATATCAATATAAGATCCTTGTGTGTCCTTTATATGCTTTCATTCTCTCCTGTTAGATGTCTTGTAGATTTGTGTTTTAGAAGAATCTATGCTAGTTAATTTGTTTGTTAGTTCCCTTATGTGTTTTCCTTTCCCATATTCATTCATTTTTGTTCTATGTTTCTTGAGTTTTAGTTTGTGGGATGTGTACCCATTGGTATTGGCTGAGATTTGGTTAATCGGGTGTTTTGTCATGTGGTATTCATGGTTATTGTATCATCACCAATATTGTGGAGGTTTGAAAGGAGTTCCTATTGAATATGAGGCTTATAGCCAGTACAAATTTGATCTCAGGCAAGTATTGCTAACAGAAATATTATTGTGGGCCTATGTGCGGTGTGTCATGTTATGTGGATGTACCTTGTGTGTATTGGCTTGTATTGAAATAGTTGATTGAGACTGATACCGAATATGGATTTAGGATTGGATCTTTTAGAAATGGATGGAAGGTGAGAAATTCTGGTTTCAAGGCGTTTTGGTATTGCTAGAAAGGTTAAATTTTAGTTGAGATGGTGTCGTCAGGCTTAAGTGGATTGGGGTGACATGGGATCACCCGCGGGTGTATGTTGGAAGTGCGCACTCAATGACTTGAAGACTTCAGGTATGTTCTCTATGCTCGTTCGAGGACGAACGAACGAATGTTTAAGTGTGGGAGGATGTAATGACCCGAGCGGTTGTTTTCAGAATTTACACCCCGATCCCCTATTAACTGCTTCCCCTAAGTTCATTTTGCTATTTTGGTTTGTCGGGATGTTTGGTTTTGAACTTCGAAGAGTTTTGTGATACCTAGTCCCTCAATGAGAGCTTAAGTGTTGGAAAGTAGTCTGTAGTCGGATGATTGTAAAGACAACCTCGGAAGGAAAATTTGATGGCTCCATTAGGTGATTTCGGGGTTGGGAGCGTGTTCAAAATATGTTTTAGAAGAGTTTGAATTTTTGAAGTCTCCGGTCCGATGGTGAGTTTTTTATCCGAAGTTCAGAATGGATTTCGGAAGTTGCAATAGCTCCGTTATGTCATTTTAGACTTGTCTGCAAAATTTGGCATTGTTCCGAGTTCAATTGATAGGTTTTGGCATAAGATTCGTTATTTGAAGACTTGGAGGTTCATAAGCTTGATTTTTTTTTTGTTTGATTCATCGTTTCTATGATATGTTATGTGATATGGGACTTCGAGCAAGTTTGTGTTAGGTTATATGACTTGTGTGTGTGATTGGTTGAGATCCCGGGGGCTTCAGGTGTGTTTCGGATGCTCAATGGCTAAATTTTGAAGTTAGAAGGAAATTTGCAGCAGGCTCCTGTCATTTTCGCTTTTACGGCTGGGGGACCACATAAGCGGATGAAGAAATCGCAGAAACGGATGGTGGACTTGGGCAGAGACTGCAAAAGCGGATAGGATATTCCGTTTATGCGGAACCGCCTATGCACGTAGAAGACCGCAAAAGTGAAAGGGCGGGTTTTTAGTGAAATCGCAAAAGCGGTTGGAGTTCCGCAAAAGCGGGACCGCTTTGCGGTCCCGCGGCCGCAAAAGCAGAAATCACTGGTGTGAAAAAGGGTTTATTCGAGGGTTTATTTTAAAAGTGTAAAAATTAATTAAAAGTTCGGGAGAAGGCAGTTTTGAGTGGATTTTGAATAGAAGGTCATTGGGTAACATTGCTTTGATACTTTCTAGTTATATTCCATCATTTCCTAGCTAAATTCACCGTTAGAATTCAAATTCAAGGTCTAAAATTAGGAAAATGGGTGAAACTTCTTAGACTTAATTTTGTGATTTTAAGTGGGCATTTGACCTCCAATTTGGGAGATTTTTATATCGTTAGACTCATGAGAGTACGAGGTTTCTAAAAATGTGAAAATTACTGGATCCCGAGAAGTTGGCATGAGGGGTATTTTGGTTATTTTACTTAATTTTGCGCTTTAGCTTTGAATTAAATAATAGAATCAGTTGCTTGAGATGTTAATTACAATGTATGATTTAGTTGAATAGATTTGGGCCATTTGGAGTCCAGAACTCGTGGAAAGAACGTGGTTGCTAGTTGATTTTAACCGGCTTGAGGTAAGTATCTTGCCTAACCCTGTGTGGGGGATTTCCCCTTAGGAATTGAGTCTTTCTTGTTGATTGTATTCCTTGTACGCGAGGTGACGAGTGTGTACTCGGATTTATTTTTAGAATTGTCCCTTTTAGGCTCTTAGATTCTTAAAATCATCGAATAGGGAGTTGTTCTTGATACGATTGAGTTTCCTGTTATCAGTTTCAGTTCTACATGACTTACGTGGAATTTATTTTCCCTCTTTGTTTATTCTTGTTTCCTAATTGACTTTTACTTATTTAATTGAAGACATTTACTTTTATCTAGCCATATTATTATTTCTAACTGTTTGTCTTAAATTGGAAATTATTATTTCTGTCTCTCATGTAATTAATTGGCCCTAATTGAAAAGTTAGATATCCTATGCTTAGTTGATATTTCCTTATTGAGATTTATGTGACTTATGTTAACTCTCTCGTTATTGAATTATATATTATGGAATCGTTGCTTCGTAGTATTTTTCTCCCTTATTGAGTTGTTCTTACTGCGCTTAATATTTCCTTATTGTGGTTATTCCTTGTGAGTTAGTTGTACCGTCCTTTGGTGAATAGAATTTATCGAGTTGATTCTCTTGCCTTGTTCCTATATATATATTGTCATTTATTGTGTTGTACTTAAGACTTGTGATGCACGAGGTTTCTGCCGTGCGGTTGTTGAAATTATGATGCACGAGGTTTCTGTCGTGCGATTGTTGATATTGTGATGCATGAGGTTTCTGTCGTGCGGTGGTTCCTACTGTGATGCATGAGGTTTCTGTCGTGCGGTTGTTTTAGAAGGGTTGCACAAGGTCTTTTTTGTGCCATTGTTGTTTTTGATGTTTTGCACATGCAGCGTAATAAGGCGGTATATGTTATATGCTTATATATGGGTTGCGCATGTGGTGGAATAAGGTGGGACATTGTTATGCACGTGTAGCGAAATAAGGTGGTGCCTATTATGTTATTTATTGCATACATGGAAAAATAAAGGGGGGGGGGCTATGTTAGGGATTGATTGTATAGAGTTGTGACGGCATGTGGAGGCATTCCTATTTGTTTTATATTGTGGTTGTGGGTTGTTTACATGTGTGAGCGTTACCACTTGGGAGTTATGAGGAAACATCGTACGTGAAGTTCATTATCCTTTTTTCATGTTTGCTAACTGGTAGAAATTTTTGTTAGAAACACTTGCATAAGTATACACGTAGCTGGACACTCATATTAGAGGTGAATTCCTCCTGATTTTTGCTAAGGGTGGAGGTACGCCCTCGTTGTCCATTACATTTTTCAGAGTGGCCCCTAGTTGGCCAGTTGTTAGCTTGACCATGAGGTTGATGGGGCACGGGATGCTCATTTATTAGATTTCAGATGTTTGGCCTTTTACGAGTTGTGGTTACCCGAGACTTGGTGAAATTGTGGTAAGAGTTGAATAAGACCTTCTGTGAACAACATTTTAGGATATGAGTTATTGACTTGTCTTTCCCCATGATATGTTGTGGCTTTAGGAATTAGATCGTGATTCTGCCATCATTCCATATCATCGTTAACTATATTCCTGTTGCTAATTATTGTGTTTATCCCTTATTGTGAATTGTAGCATTTTGGTCATTCATGCAGTCTTTACATATTCATAAGTCGTTACCACTATTCGTATGATTATATTATTTATTGATCGGTAGGTACCTCGACTGTTCCTCGTCACTACTCCACCGATGTTAGTCTTGATACTTACTAGGCACCACCGTGGTGTGCTCATGCTACTCTTCTGCACATTTGTTTGTGCAAATACTGGTACTCCCACTCAGTTTTGTCAGCCTTGGAAGGAGGCGTGTTGGTAGAGACTTCAAGGTATATCTGCTTCGTCCGGAGACTAAAGAGTCCCTTTCCCGCTTTCTGTAATAAGTATAGTTCTTCCAGTATTTCCCTTTTGTATAGATATTCTTGAGTCAGAACCTCTTATGTATTTTTTAGCTTGTGATTTGTGAGTTTCCAGGTTTTGGGAATGTTGTTAGCTTTGAGAATTGTTATGGTATGTGCCGAGCAGTACCTTAACACCGTTTTTATTTTACTATTCCAGTATTATTTACTTTCTTCCGCAATTATGGTTTATGTTTCGCATTGTTAGGCTTATCTAGTCATAGGAATTAGGTGTCATCAAAACATATTCATGGAGGGTGAACTGGGATTGTGACACTTAGTTAGTTAAAAAGTACTCTTAGTTAGTAAAGCTCTTAAGTTTCACATTCAACAAGCCCATTACTATTTTCTATATTTTGCGTTAGCTGTATTCGTGCGCAAGGAATACAGTCAAAACATATTGTATCCTTTGTATATACCATTCTATGCACTTGATACAAGTTGTATCATTTGTCACGGCCCAAAACTCACTATAGGTTGTGATGTCACCCAACGTCGATGTTAGGCAAGCCAACAGTGAACTACCAACTTAATTATTCATTTTATTATTTTTTGAAGTCGTAAATCTTATTAGATAGAGACACAAATGCAATAAAAATTATAGATAAATATAATTTGAAGTAAAATATAAAGTAAAAGTATATCGATTTTTAGCAACCCATAAACAAATTCTAGAATAACCCAAAATCTGGTGTCACAAGTGCATAAGCGTATGCTAAAGAGTTTAATAATAGTACAACATCTATCTAGGATATAAAATAGGCATGATAAGGTAAATCAATATGATGGGGACTCTGAGGTCCGTGGTAAATAGCATAGAAAGCGGCTCACCATAAAGTCCTCTTAGTCGTTGCATCGTTGCGCCCACGTGTCAGGATGACAATCAACTGGACCTGTCAGATCCTGCACATGTAGTGCAGAAGTGTAGCATGAGTACATAAATAAATGCGTACCCAATAAGTATCTAGACTAACCCCAAATAAGTAGTGACAAGGGGTTGGCATCGATACCAACTAGTGGTCCAATAAAACAGTATAATAATTTATGAACAGATATGAAATACAACAACAACCATAAGATAAAACTTTAACTTACATATTTCCAATATTTATTTTGGCAATATAAATCTCTGGAATATCATATGTTATCTCAACAGATCAGAAATGCCAAATGAAATCTCAAAAGAATAAGGAATACCACATAAATGCCATATCTCAATAAAATGGCATCACACGGATATTCAGACTCCTAGCGGTATTATGCACGATTATGCTGAGGTCATACGACTCGATCCAAAGTGGTGTGTATACTGCCGAGGATCGACTGGCGCGAACCAGATATGCATCTCAATAGACTACCGAGGCGTTACCTGATCCACAAGAAAAGTAGAAATTTATTAAATTACGAGTCACGTGCTTACAACACATGTACAGGAGCATAAAGTGAATATAACTTTTACTGTTTATCAAATATTTTGTCAAACAACCCAATGAGATAAAGATCGGTGTAATATATTTCTAAATCAATTTTAATTGTAAATTCAATTAATTAAGCTAGCAAATTGAGTTCCAATAATTCAAATATTACATGATAGAGTCCTAAGTCTACCTTGACATAAACATGCTTTAGCTACATACGGACTCTCGTCACCTCGTGCGTATGTAGCACCCCCAACTAGTAGAATATAACAATTACCTATATGGTAGTTTCGCCCTCACAAGGTTAGACAGGAGACATACCTCGCTTCGAAGTTCTATAATTGGCTCCAACGGCTCTCTAACACCTCGAATTGATGCCTATCAACCCGAAACTAGTCAAACAGCATGAAAACCAATAAAATTATACTTCAACACTATAATTAATAAATTTATAACAATCTCAACTCCGCTTGAAAAGTCAACAAAGTAAACCATCGGGGACACCTGGCCGGATTTCGAAAAATTTTGAAGATAAATATTACCCATTATCTTACAAACTCAAATATATAATATATTCCAAACTTTATGTGTCAAAATCCAAAATTATCAATTTCTAGGGTTTCCTTCCCAAATCTCACAATTCTTACAAAATCTCATATTTAAATCCATACAATACCATGTATTTAACTTGCAACAAATGGGAATCACTTACTTCGTGAAAGATTATGAGAATGGTAGAATGGCACTCCAAAATCTCCCCCAAGGCCGGCTCCAAATAGAGAAATGAGATGAAATGATCCAAAACTCACTTTTTAAGAAGTGTTTGCCCAGCAACCCTTCTTCGCAATCTCAGAAAACTCCTCGCGATCGCGAAGGCCAACCAGCCTCGCCCGTGAAAATACTCTATGTGAATGCAAGGTCCTTCTCGCTATCACAAAGCAAAACCTGCCTAGACCTCTGGGAATGTGAGCCCATTATTGCAAATGCGTAGGCCAAACATAGCATCAGCAGATTCCTATTCTATGATCGCGTAGCACAACTCTCACTTCGTGTAGCACAACTCTCCCTAACAGTCCTGCCGCCACAACCCATCGTATTCGCGATTCTATCTAAGAGAATGTGAATAACAACCTGCTCTAGCTCCACGATCGCGATGAACAAAAATGCCACCAATCCAGTTACCCATTTGCAATCGCAACCACCCTTCCGCGACCGCGATTCACACCTAACGTACCAAAAACCAATAAAATAAGGGAATTTGTCTGAAACCATCCTGAACCACTCTCGACTCTCGAGGCCTCGTCAAATCATACCAACAAGTCCCAATACATTATCCAAACTTATTGAGATGCTCGAAATGCCGCGAATAACATCAAAATCATGAATCAATGATCAAAATCTTTCTTTCAACTTTGAATATTCAAACTTCAACGAACACGTCTGAATCATGCTTAACATTCCAGAATGATGAAAAACTTTACGTATAAGTCACAATTCATGGTACGAACCTATTCCAATGCTGGAAAACTCGAATGGACATCGATAACACCAAACTCTGCTTCAATTCAAACTTAGGAAATTTTAGAACTTTCAAATACCAAATTTCCACAATAAGCACTGAAATTCTCCCGGACCATCTGATACTCAACATGAACATATGCCCAAGTCTGAAATAAATATATGAACTTATTGGTACCTTCACATCCTAATTCCGAGGTCATTTACTCAAAAGTCAAACCACAGTCAACTATTCCAACTCAAAGCTTCCAAATTGGGAATTTTCCTTCAAATCAACTCCGAACGTCCGAAAATTCAATTCCGACTACGCATACAAGTAATAAAACATGAAGTGAAGCTACTCGATGCCTCAAACTGCCAAATGATGAGCTAGAGATCAAAATGATCGGTTGAGTCATTATATTCTCCCCCACTTAAACATACGTTCATCCTTGAACGTGCCAAGAATTGCTCTGAAGTTGCCCAAAATAGCTTCCTAATACATCGCACCTACTCGTGCCACGACAACCCATATGAGCACATTAGTTGGAGCTAAATTGAAGATCCTTCCGTCTACCTTAGCCCTCAAGTCATAGAACCAAATTCCAATATCCAAAATTCTCTACCAGGTTTGATTCTAACATACAAACGTCGCATCAATATCTACACGTTGTACTAAAAATATGATCATGCACCCATGCTGAAATCACACTGTGCACCATATAAGTCGTATGCCCATAATAACAATCTCCAACCATAATAGTTTCCCATAATGTTAGTTTCCCATAATGCCAGTAATATATCTCATAATACATATAAGCCCTGCTCCAAGTCTCAAAACACTACCACGACAAAAGAGATCTATAGAAACTCATAATCATATATCACATCAATTACTCAGGGAGTCTCTTTTCTTGAAAGAACCATAGCCTCTTTCTACTCTGATTAGTGATATTTTCCCCCTAACATACATTATACAAATTTGATTGCATAGATTCCAAGTCCAAAAACCTTGTCTCATCTAAAACAAGTCATCCGAGCAATAAGCTACCTCAAAAATTATCAAGTCTCATATGATGCTACTAATGCGCCAATAAGCTACAACTTATATAAGACCCACAAGAAAGAATGAACTATGGAAAGGAACTCTCGAGCCTGCATAATGAATAAAACAGCCAAACATATGCATTAAACCTATGTCAAAGATGAGAAACAAGGCACAAAAAATAAGTATAAGGAATCATACTCAACATCTCCTGGTTGAGATGTGAAACTCGATCTACACGTGACACCATTGTAGCATGCAATGTGACCTAAATATGATATTTGTTGCAGCGTGCAACCCGATACACAAATGATAACATTATGGCGTGCAACTCGATCAAAACATCATGCTCATGGTGGTGTGCTACCCGATCCACACATGACAATCAATAAGAAAATACCCATCAAGCCATAATGCTTAATATCTGTAAAATGCCCGAATATCGACCACAAGTGCACCAACTGCATAAATACCACCTTGGGAGATGAATAGTGCCACACGCTACAAAAACCTACGCGCAACTAAGGCGCAATAAATGACCAACATTTCGAGAGCCATATTTCTCGTATAACACCATAAGCTACATGGGATCACAACACATGTGCGAATAATCAAGCTGCCTCACAACCCACATGACATAACAGAGTATTACATAGGATAGCTGGCGACAGGAATAACATCCAACATCGAAGACTCCTCCATAAGCAATGATATGCCGAACGAACACATCCGAACTACTGTAGAGCATACATTTACATTAGATCTACCATGAACCTCAAGCCGATCCCGATTATCCCATACTAGGACAATAACCCTTCAAAGATCCATAATGACCCTATTCATGACACATACGAGCAGTCGTCCAACCCAAAACAAACTCCCACAGTCCACAACCAAAAGAATAGGGCATCTCTCAGGCATAAACTCTCCTATTAGTGACAGTACCAAAATCTCAATATCTAATTTCAATTTTGAATAATGAAATGACTAACATGTCACACTTATATGATCTTCCCGTGAGAGTTACTCCCTAACCTCCGCACTAGGTACCGAAATCAACACATCCATGGCTATCAACCATACAATTTTTGTAATGCATTTCATGAACCCGCAATTTAATACACACACACCTCTTCTACAGAAAACCACTCTCAAGCGACACTAAAATAGTGCTAGCATACTCTGAACATCTGGAATCCCTCCTGCTCCTCCGAGCTTATGACATTCTTATCAAAATTGAACCACAACCTTGATCCTCATCTTCAAATTCCCATATTGCTCACTTCACCCATCCTGCCGCTACGTGAGAGTACAAGAATTACATCATAACCCCATAATCTTAAACACTTCATTGGCTAGACCCCTTTCATTTAACTCATTTCAAAAGAACGATTGCAACACATAACCGAATTCCCATAACTGCAAAATTGCAAAACTCAAGTCGTAGTCTAACTGCCATAAAACTTTAGGATCCATTTACACATAACAAGGGCAGTAAAAGCTCATACCTCCAACTCAATCAAATTGCGGGGGATGTCAAGCCCACACACACAACCACGAATCACCTGTATAGCCTTAACACATTGAAGGAATCTGGTCATTTCTAGAGCTATGCTGATTTAAGTCATTACTAACTGACTGGACTTCTCCCAATTTACTCTAGACTTGCCTTTGAGATAATAGTTCTATTCAAAAACATAACTGACCTCAAATAATACTCATCCGGAGTGACCCCAAATCATAAGACCACATCGCTTCAACACCCATCAACCGTCTCGTACCCTGCTCATGCACTCAATAGTATTTCCAACTAATATAACCTGTACAGAAATATATTCTATGGATTCGAAGTTTCTTTCTTCCATCTCTCTAACATTGCGATGCAGACCCCAAATGCTAACATAGAAACAGTACAAGCCCCATTTCATAATCCGCTGCAAAAACTCAATCCTTAGCCTCACGGGTTCCTGGGGAGTATAGATGCCTCCCACGGTCATGTGGATAACATGTTGCAACTTATTTGTTTCATTCTTCGTGGCTGCCTCTCTTTCTTGAAACTAGTTTTTAGCTTGATCGCTATGAATTCTCGGAGGTGACCTTTATTGAGTATTCTAGCTACTTCCTCTCGGAGCCGGTGGCAATCCTCGATCCTATGGCCATGCGTGTTGTAAAATTCACATACTAAGTTATGATTCCTTTAGGAAGGATCCAACTATATAGGCCTGGTCTATCTGGTGTCTCTAATTTTGCTGATGAACAAAATGTCTAATACATCAATGTTGAAGTTGTATTATGATAAGCGAGATACCATGGTTGGCCTCGTATTATTATCGAATCTGCCTTTGTTGATGAGTCCCCGAGGATTCTATCATCGGTTTATCAATTGATCATTACGAGGTGGGTTACGCCTCGGGGTGTTCCTTCTGTCAGTGTCTAGATGATATCTTTCTTTATGTTGCTTGACTCTTTCACCAAGAGCCTTCTTGGATATACTGAACCCGAGGGGGCTCCTAGCTGGTAATCCTTGACACTAATTTTTTACTGATATCGGTTGTGGACGTCCAACCAGGTCACGGCGGGATATTCGACCAGATTATCTTTCAATTGCTTTGAAGCCACCGAGATCCGTTCATTTAGACCTTAAGTGAAGGCCTGAACTAACCAGTCATCGGAGACTGGCGGTAATTCCATTCATTCTAACTTCTACTTGGAAGTGAGATATAAACTCTCGGATCATTTCGTTCTCCCTCTGCTTGATCTTGAACATATTAGACTTCCTTGTTGCTACTTTGATGACACCGGTGTGTGCCTTTATGAAGGAGTTTTCCAGTACTACAAATAACTCTATGGAGTTTGGGAGCTAGATTGTGATACCATATCATGGCCCCCTTCGATAGCGTTTCCTCGAACTTCTTTAGTAAGATGGACTCGATCTCGTCGTCCTTTATGTTATTGCCCTTCACTACGCAAGTTTATGTAGTAACGAGCTCATTGGGATCTGAGGTCCCGTTGTATATTGGGATTTCTATCATTCTGACCTTCTTTGGAATGGACTTCGGGGCTGCTTCCTCTAGGAAAAGCCTTTGTATGAAATTCTTTGAATCCACACCTTTCAGGACAGAGGGCGCTCCTAGAATTTGGTTGACCCTGGAATTGTAAGTCTCGACTTTCTTATCATTGGATTTTATCATTTTCTTGCTCAATTCAATCCTTTTGGTGAAGTCCTCAAGCATCTTCATAATGACAGGATCGACTATCGACCTGTATTAATCGATCTCTCTGACACTTGTTCGGCCGAGGGAAAAGTCCCTAGTGTTACCATGCTAGGAATTTTCCGGTGGCTTGTAGCTGAGCGATAGCCAGCTGTTGTACGTGCAACATTTCAAAAATAACATGGAGGCTAACCTCTCGTTCTTCCCTGGTTAGGGTTTTCTAAGCTCCTTGTAAATCTTCTTGGTGTATGCTTCTGTTGGTGCATGAGCATTCATCAACTTGATGCGCATCGCGCAAACCCGCATCTGCTGGAATCGGTCCTGGTGCATTCTTGGGGTTTCGTGGTGGCACACCAATAATTGGAACAGCCACACCGTTCTCTATGTGGTTTTTAAGGTTGTCATTTTCAACTTTATTTACTGAGCCATACATTTTGACCTGAAATTGAAGATCTTGGACAAGAAAAAGTGTGAAAGACAACTTGTGTTGTGTAATGAAACCAACAAGGCGACATACTATTTACTGTAAAAATGGTAATAACAATTAAATTTGTTGATGGGACTCTAAAAATATGGGATCTATTTTTATGCTAGTTGTTAAGCAGTTGATGCCAGATATGTGAGACGTAGTGACAAAATAAAGTGAAGGGGAAAGTTATAATCAAACCGATAGGCTAGTTATTCGGGGACTCGAGCTTGTCTATTTGGGGCCTTGAGGTTGATTTTAGGGCTCGGTTATGAGCTATCAAAGATAATCAGGGTAGGGCTTAACAATTATAAAATAATCAATGAATGATCTTTATGGCCAACGATAAGCAATAAATGAAGAACAAATGTGAAGGTAATAAATGAGAGCAATAATATCAAGAGAGCATGTTAGAGAACAAATAGGATGTTCTTTTATATTTCATGTGGAGCAGCTGAAGCAACACAGCTTACAAAATAGTAAGGATCCCCTTTATATAGGAGGAAAATCCCAACATAATATAAAATACATTAATTGCAAAGCTATAGGGATGAGACAGCTAGACATCACACCCTGATTCGGGTTTAGAGTAGACCGGCATGCTCTGTCAATCCTAGCCGTGTACCTTGGGAACTTTCCATTCCCTATCATGCTTGTGGTCACCATCGCCCCTAGGTCGGGCATCGACAAACCCCGAGGGAGTATACTCGGCCATAGCCTTGTAGCCTCGAAGCTTCGAGATGATCTTCTGGAATGCCTCTAATGACGAGAAATTAGGCCTCCGATTTTGCCATATATAGAGTCTTAAGTCTACCCAGACATAAATGTGTTTTAGCTACATATAGACTTTTGTCACCTTGTGCATGCGTAGCGCCCACAACTAGTAGAACATAACAATTTGATACATACATGGTAGTTTTTCCCTCACAAGGTAAGACAAAAGACTTGCGTCGCTCCAAATATCCATAACTGAATCTAACGCCTCTCTAACACCTCAAACCGACCGCGTGGCACAACTCTCCCAAACAGTCATACCTCCACAACACACCGCATCGTGACTCTACCTATGAGAACACGAAGAAAAACTTGCTCCAACTTCACAATCGCGACTCCCTTTACGTGATCGTGATGAACAAATATACCACCAGTTCAGTTAGTGTCACGAGCCAAAACCCGGTCGTGATAGCGCCCAACCCTAAAGCTAGTCAAGCCTGACCAACCGTCATTCTCATGTTAACAATACTCTCAAAGCCAATAATTTAAGGAGAATATAACAGTTGTAGAGTAATAATCCAATATTTATAGAAGAAAATACTGAGAAGTGCAAAAACTAGTAAGAACACTCCCAAAAGATCTGGGGTCACGAGTCTAGAGCCTCTAAACAAAACTGGATAACAATATCTGAACGAAATATTTTAGTCCAAAAAATATATATATAAATAAAACTGGAATAAGATGAGTAGCCAGGTCCTGCGAACGTCAAGCAGCTACCTCAACAACTCTGATAAATTCTGGATCAAAGACCGCTCAGCTAAACCTCCGGTGTACCTGAATCTGCACACAAGGTGCAGGGAGTAGGGGTGAGTACTAAGTACTCAGTGAGTAATAAGTATATAAAATGTCTGAAGATAAGAAATCAACAAAATGCCACAAAGTAAAGCTAAATCTAACAGTCCAACACCTTACTACGAACCAACAACAATAGTTAATAACAGCTACCACAAGTAAATAACAATGCATGAATGCAATGCAATGCACATGACCGCTACGGTGCATAGCCCGATCCATTTAACTTTGATGGCGCTCACTGGGGGTGTGTACAGACTTTGGAGGGGCTCGTTCAGCCCAAGCGCAATATAATCATAATATTCGCTACAGCGTGCAGCCCAATCCATACTCAGTCCACAATATGCATATGAGTCACATAACAGTTTTAATTTATTTTTCCAATTTCCAATTCATTAATAAAAATATACTTTAGTTATTTACTTCAAGAAAAGTGACTTAGCATTTCATAATAGTGATTAAACACAGGACTGAGATCAACAATTTTACAAATCATGCTATCACAATGATACTCATTATCTGAGGATGCTACAGATCGGCACAAGGCTCCAAACATGGTAATAAGCCCAGATATATTCAACACATGGTGCATATTAGTAGCCAATATAGAAACAATCTTGTTCAGGATGGACCAAGTTACAATCCCCAGTCATAAACAATCCCGCACCTGCCATGGGGTGCGAGTCACGCTCTAAATTGTGTCACAATGTGATAAGCCGGGGTTTCAAACTCTCAGGCCATCATATACACCAACCACTCACCTCTAACCAACCGTAGATTGGTCCGCAATGCCTTTTCCTTTCGTATCGACCTCTACACGTGTCGAATGTAGCCAAAACCACAGCGAATACATAAATATGGGTTAAAGAAATATAACCCAATAAAAAATACTCGGAAAGTACTAACATTCATGAAGTTGGTAAAACCTGAGCCCCAGGCCCACTTCTTAAAAAATTCTGAAAATTACACCAACGGATTCCTCGTCTCCACACGAGTCCGTAGATATAAATAATACCAAAAGTGGAGTCCGTTTGACCCTTCAAATCGACCCCTAAAGGTCTCATAAATTTAGGCCCAAAAATCCTATTTTTCTATTGTTTTTCATGAATTAAAGAATGGGATTATGGTCTATAATCATCCATAAATGAGTTTTAATAATCAAATCACTTACCTCTGTGATACTACTGATTTTCTCTCTTACAAATCGCCTCAGAAGCTTCATCCCATTCAAATATTGGAAGAAAACTCGACCTGCTCATTATAGGTATACTTTTCACACGTTTTACTGCTCCCAATAGATTCCCTGTGAAATTCTAATGAATTTAGGCTTTTGAATCACTCAATTTGACCTTATAATGAAGAAGATATGTAGATTTTAAGATTTATAAATAGTGCATGTTTTTAATATGACATCAGGGGCAATTGTTATTAACCTGAAAACCTCGGCAACCTTAGTAAAATGGCCATAAACTCCTCGTACGATGTCCAAATTCGATGATTCTTTTTGCTACGGGTCCATAATTACGATACCGATCTAATTCTTCATTCAAAATAATAATCGGAGCTCATTTGTTCAATATAATATCATTTATGCTTGAAGAAATGATGTCGAATCATAAAAAAAACGAGCACAACGCAACCCAAACCTATCCGAAACTCACCCGAGCTCCTCGGGACCGCATAGGAACATACTAACATGTCAAATATGATCATGCAAACTTATCTTCACTCTGAAAACACCTAAACTAACATCAAAACACCAAATTTACATCGGATTCAAGCCTAAGTTATTCTAAAACTTCCGAAACTTGCATTTAATCTAAAACCTAAACTAAACACCTCTGAATGACCTAAAAATTTGCACGCATATCTAAAATTACCTAACGGAGCTACTTCAACTCTCGAAATTCCATTCCGACCCCCAGATCAAAATCTCACCTACCAATCAGAATTCGCCAAAATTCAAACTTACTCAATTCAAGCCAAATTCTACACTGGACATCCAAATTGAATTCCGACTTCACTCCTAAGTCATAAATCATCCCTCGAAACTAGTCGAATGATCAAAAATCTATTTCGAGCTTTCTAACTCATAAGTCAATATTCCGTTGACTTTTCCAAACTAACCTTCTCATAAAGAGACTAATTGTCTCATTTCTAGCCGAACTCTATGTCTCTATTCTATTACTTCAAATTCTCCAAAAACATATAATAAAACATGTATAACAATAAAACGGGAAAAACGAGGTGGTAACTCCCGTAACAATGGGTCAGGTCGTTACATCCTTCCAACTTAACAAAATGCTCGTCCCCGAGCGTATCGAGAGTTGTTCTATAAGCCAACCAGTAGCTAAATGATCTTACCAAGCATATACCTGGGGTGATCCCTCGTCACCCTATCTCGCATAGACCCAATAACACAATACAGCCGAACTATCACAATCTATTTAATCCACAACCTAAACCATAGAACCACATCGCACTTTCCGAAAATTATACACAAGATCAAAAATTCACATCTAAACTCAGAGTAAGCCCGAATCAGCTGTAATAACCCATACTTGCCCCCTCGGGTGAAAACATATGATATACTACCTAAACCAAATACTTGGAATCATAAATTCTATTCACAGCAGTTGTCCCCAGTACTAATTACCGACAAAGAACCTCTTATTAGCTAAAGTCTTACTCCCACACTTTCCTATACTGCCAACAATGAATGAAACACGCTATAAACCATAATCATCTCTCAGATCAACCATTCATGAAACCACTTCCCTTGGCTGATATCACAACAAATTTCCAGGTCAAACCTCGATATTATCTTTCTCAAAATCTGAGATCAACTATGTCTGTATTCATTAATGAACCCAACAATTACCTCGAATCCAACACCACTCTAGTGATATGATACCTCAATACAAGTCTAAACCACATCTTGCATAATATGTGCACCAATAAGAAACGATCTGAACACACTCAAATCATAACAAATAACTCAAACGAAAGTGATATACCTCAAGCTCATCAATGCCATTACAATTCAGGTTGTGACCCCATCTCACATCATAGAAATAGAATGCCTGAATCTACTCTGAAAGATCATAACTCCCGTAGCCTCACTACAATGCGTAATCCTATCCCAACATCGTTACACCTGAAGTACCTCAAGCCGCTATGCTCAAAATCAACAACCATGCAGATTTGATGTCTGAAACCAACACAATTCATTACACCCACGGTGAAATAGAGAACACACGATACACAACCTGATGGACCATAACCAATGCTCCATACACCGAGCAATACTCAATTGCTCTTCCCGCTCGACTTCCTCTATGAATTCTCAATAGAACCGCACCACATGTGACCATAACTAACAAATCAAAATGTCTCACAACATTGAAAAACAACTCATAGCTTCCCTCAGATCGCTAACAAGCTCAATAATGATAGACTCAACCTATTCCTCAACAATACCACTCAGGGTCAACCAAACTAACTCAAGCTAAATGTGTAGCCATATCGTCATGCCAACGAACTCAGTACCAAGAAGCCCGAAATTGTTTCTTCCACTACTATAACTCTCGCCAAAGCCGTATGATATAGTGCCCGGGCCCAAATCAATATTGAAATCTACAATCTTGCCCGGCAATATGTCCGGCCATAAGAAATGCATTTGAAAAGTCCCTTAATAACGGAAATGGATCAATGATAGCAACCTCTGCACTGACATCCATTACAAAAGCCCAATTAAGAAAGTACTCCTTCCCAAATCACTCTGCTAAAATATATTCTAACGCACTTCACCACTTAACCCGTGGCATTTCTGGCGTAGCCCCTAATGCAATAGTTCAAAATCATCCCAACACTAAAATAATCTGTCTGAATTCCAACATTACATCCAAAATATAACGTACCAGCGAATAAAGATCCAATACTACAATATAGCCTGTACATCAGAACTCCACATAACACACAAATTATCATACCTGATCCCAATTTCCACTATGCAAATACATGCACCCATTTGATACCAAATCATTCCACAATAGATAATCAATATTCACATGCGCTACCCAGCAAACCCGAATACCACTATTGGACCCAATAAGAACATGCCGTAACACTACTGAATTATAATCAGTTTAATCACATTACCTTTTTCTGAAACACATACTCGCGTCAAATCGCTTCCACTTAGCAATACCATCTTCCCTAATCATCTGAAGCTCTCTTATCTGATCACTTAGAAGGAATCACCACACATCCCATGCTCTGCACGACATACACATGCCTTGTGCAAATTCTTACAATACTAACACGACGGATGAGACCTATATACATTCCTAGCCACTGTCGAAACAACAATTCATTAGTTATATACTCTTGGCAAGAACTATCACCTTATTCTGAACCAAACAATGGTCTTAGCTCTTTACTTTACTTCATATACTCAGATTGCACCGATCTCGAATTCAATGATCTCGTCTCACCTAGTACGAACTGCTCGGGTAATAAGCCACTCCAGACATAATTAAATGTCGCATATGATGCCCAATGTGCCAATAAGCTACCAATTTAAATGCGGTATTAAAGAAAACGAGCTCTGGAAGGAATTATCAAATACTACGAACTAATACGGACTTTCCTTGGAAAATAGGAAGCAAGGCATACAAAGATGGCATATAGAAAACTATACTCGATATCACACTATTGCGGTGTGCAACCTAATCCAGATAGCATACCCATGGTGGCGTGCCACCCGATCCACACATAGATCTCACATAAGGAGATGCACATCGAGCCAAATTTGCTCATTACAATATAATACCAAGTATCGGTCGTACGCATGCTAAGTGCATAATAATATCTCTGAGGGACATATAGCGTTATAAGCTACAACACTCAAGCACAATTGAGGCACGATATACAATCGGAATTTCAACAGCCAAGTTGCTCATATAACATCATTCCTACGCGGATTCTTAACACGTAAGCAATTTTCTCGAGTTGTGCCACAACTCATATAGAACAATGCATCACTACGCAATATATCTCATAATGAAACATCATCCTAACTACTCCTCCATGAGGACCGCGTTACAAAAATGCACACATCTGGTCTGATATAGAGCCATTATTCACATTAAATCTATCCACCGACTTCAAGCCAATTTTGATCACACTGAACTAGTCTAATAACCTTTCAAATGTCCATAATAACTTCCATTTTGTTCATAGAACACAAGAACAACCATCATAATCGTAGTAATCCTCCCTAGTTCACAACCCAATAGTCCAAGTGCCTTCCAGGCATGAATTCCTCAATTTAACGACATTATCACAACCTTCATACTTGGTTTACATCTTTGATCGGTCAAGTGACTACATGCCACACTTATATAATCTTCCAGTGGGACATACTCTCACGACCTACCGCAATAATATTTAGGGCGTACCTCCAAACCACCGGTCGCACTAACGCTGAAGAGGGATCAAGAATCATCAGTCAGGATGAAAAACCCCTTTTACAAACACAGATGTTAGGTGACACTGAAAATAATTCCAACTTACCATAAACATAGAAACTTATCTCCTGCTCCTCCGAGCTCATGACATCGTGTCAAAAATTTCCTTCACTCGTGTCATTCTCGATCCAATTTTCGCAACCAGAACTGATTTACCAGCATGCGTTAAATTAGAACTAACATAGTATGTAACTGTACAATTAGTTAATCAACAACAACCTCCCAAACTTAGCTCGAAGCCATATATCACAACTCACTATGCTCATAACGCGTACGCTCCATTGCTGTCGTAATACCATAGTGAGATTAAGCTCGCTCTTTCATAAGCTTGTGGAAACACAAATCATCTGGAATTTTAACTCTTCCGTATTTTCTTGCATTCACTCATATAACAGTTAAGCCTACTCTCTAGGCGACCAAATTTTTACTAAGTCACAAATTTTCCAAAAATTTTGGCAGAGTTTTCTTTGTAATTGGGCCTATTCACCTGCCAGAGAATCACCAAAACCATCCTTACAACACGACTACAACTCGACAAACATCACAACGTATATCAACAACATTAAATCTCAATACTACCTGTATTACATTATCAAAATTGATACATGGACATGCGTTGCACCTATCCGAATCATGACACATAGAAAATACATTTCAATTACACATACGAATCATACTACTTAAGGACACCCCGCAAGAGATATCCCACCTGTTTAGCCTCAATTCAGTATTTCGGCATGCCTTCCACCATCATATGCGTTACACGGTCATATAATCTTCCCGGGTCTGAACTCAACCCGTAACGTGCTATGTACTTTGCTCCCAACTAGGGGAACTGAAAAGATTCTCCAGGCACCCATAACTCGGGGAAACACATCCAATCACAAGGGAAATCAAAAATTTAATGGTCCATCTATCATCTGGCAGTCCTTCTTCGACACTTCCAAGCCATATAGACACACCACACAACACCAATATTCTTATCACGTAGCTATCTAGCCGGCATTCCCACAACTAGGGACAATATTGAACATATAAGTTCATAATACTAGCTCGTAAAATCAGCACCTCGGTGCTCAAGCCATAGGCAAAGATTCGGCCTCAAGTCCTCCAGACTGGCCCAATATAAACTCACGAAGATTACATTTCGCCCCTCGATCGGGGAATCACCAGCCATCAAGGAAGATATATTACTGAGCGCTCGCGTGTGTATACAGACGTGTGAAAGGAATTTCAAGAGTTATTCTCAAGCTGAATCAAATACGCACGATAAGAATTCCAACAAATTTAAGTGTTTCCTAAAGATTATGTAGCCTCCCGAGGATAGATACGGACGTCTATGTACCGATCCGTGAGAGCCTACTAAATCGGCTCATGACTCACGAGGTCTAGTAACCTAGGCTTGTGAGTAATAAGCATATAAAATGTCTGAAGATAAGAAATCTACGAAATTCCACAAAGCAAAGCTAAATCTAACATTAATACACCTTACTAAGAACCAACAACAACAATTAATAACAGCTAGCACAAGTAAATAACAATGCATGAATGCAATGCAATGCACATGACAGCTACGACGCGTAGCCCGATCCATTTAACGTCAACGGCAATCACTGGGGGTGTGTACAGACTCTGAAGGAGCTCCTTCATCCCAATCGCAATATAATAATAATATTCATTGCGGCGTGCATCTCGATCCATACTCAGTCCACAATATGCATATGAGTCACATAACAGTTTCAATTTATTTTCCCAATTTTCAATTCATTAATAAAAATATAATTTAGTTATTTACTTCAGAAAAAGTGACTTAGCATTTCATAATGGCGATTAAACACATGACTGAGATCAATAATTTTACAAATCATGCTATCACAGTGATAATCATCCTCTGAGGGTAATACAGATTGGCACAAGGCCCCAAATATGGCTATAAGCCCAGATATATTCAACACAGGGTGCGTATCGGTCGCCAATATAGAAATATTCTTGTTCGGGATAGATTAAGTCACAATCCCCAGTCATAAACAATTCCGCACCTGCCATGGCGTGCGAGTCATGCCCTGAATAGCGTCACAATGTGATAAGCTGGGGATTCAAACCCCCAGACCATCATATACACCAACCACTCACCTCTAACAGGCCGTAGACTAGTCCGCAATGCCTTTTCCTTTCGTATCGACCTTCTCGCACGTCGAATCTAGCCAAAACCACAACGAATGCATAAATATGGGTTAAAGAAATATAACCCAATCAAAAATACTCGAAAAGTACTAAAATTCACGAAATTGGTAAAACACGAGCCCCGGGACCACTTCTCGAAAAATTTTGAAAATCACACCAACGGATTTCTCATCTCATCACGAGTCCGTACGTATAAAGAACACCAAAATTGGAGTCCGTTTAACCCCTCAAATTGACCCCTAAAGGTCTCATAATTTCAGGCCCCAAAATCCTATTTTTTGTACTATTTTTCATGAATTAAAGAATGGGACTATGGTCTATAATCATCCATAAATAAATTTTAATAATCAAATCACTTACCGCTGTGATATCCACTAATTTTCTCTCTTAAAAATCGCCTCAGAAGCTTCTTCCCATTCAAAAATTGGAAGAAAACTCAACCTTCTCATTATAGGTATATAGTTCACACGTTTTACTGCTCCCAATAGATTACTTGTGAAATTCTAATGAATTTGAGCTTTTGAATCACTCAATTTGACCTTATAATGAAGGAGATATGTAGGTTTTAAGATTTGCAAATAGTGCTGGTTTTAATACGCCGTCAGGAGCAATTTCGTCATTAACCTGAAAATCTGGGCAACCTTAGTAAAATGACCTTAAAATCCTCATACGATGTCCAAATTTGATAATTCTTTCTGCTACGATTCCATAATTATGATACGGATCTAATGCTTCATTCAAAACAGTAATCGGAGCTTATTTGTTCAATATGATATCATTTATGCTTGAAGAAACAATGTCGAATCATAAGAACAACGTGCACAATGCCTTCGTCATAAGGCGTGCTTTCTCACCACCTAATGATGATCAAATCACGATCATGGGGTTGCCCGGTTCTAATTCCATATGCAGAATAGAATGGAAATCAAGACCCCGAAGCAATCCAAACCTATCTGAAGCTCACTCGAGCTCCTCGGCATGTCACATATGATCATGCAAACTTAGTTTCACTCTCAAAATACCAAAACTAACATCAAAACACCAAATTTTCATCGGATTCAAGCCTAAGTTATTCTAAAACTTCCGAAACTTGTATTTGATCTAAAACCCAAACTAAACACCTCCGAATGACCTGAAACTTTGCACGCATATCTAAAATCACCTAACGGAGCTACTGCAACTCTCAGAATTCCATTCCGACCCCTGGATCAAAATCTCACATGCCAACCAGAATTCGCCAAAATTCAAACTTAGCCAATGCAAGCCAAATTCTACACCGGACCTTTAAATTGAATTTCCACTTCACTCCTAAGTCACAAATCATCCCCCAAAACTATTCGAATCATCAAAAATCCATTCCGAGCCTTCTAACTCATAGTCAATATTCGGTTGACTTTTCTAAACTAACCTTCTTATAAAGATACTAATTGTCTCATTTCTATCCGAATTACTTCAAATTCTCCAAACACATATAATGAAACATGTAGAAGCATAAAACGGGGAAAACGGGGCGGTAACTCCCGTAACGGCGGGTCGGGTCGTTACAGTTAGCCCTTTGGGATCGCGATGCACACCCAACACACCAGAAACCAGTAGTGATAAAATAAGGAGAATTTGTTTGAAACCATCCGAACCACTCCCAAGGACCCAGGACCCTGTCCAGTTATACCATCAAGTCCCAATATCTTATCCAAACTTATTCAAAGGTTCGAAATATCGTGAATAACATCATCATGAATCAACGATCAAAATATTTCTTTCAACTTTCAAACATTCAAAATTTGATGAACGCGTCCGAATCATACTTAAACATTCTGGAATGACGCTAAACATTATATATAAGTCACCTATTACAGGGCTCAAAACCCTAGATTGACATCGAGAACACCAAACTCTACTTCAATTCAAACTTAAGAAATTCTAAAAGTTCTAAAATACTAACTTTCCATGATAAGCACTTAAATACTCCAGGTCTGAAATCATCATATGAATTTATTGGAACCTTT
The DNA here is from genome assembly GCA_032618575.1 of Nicotiana noctiflora. Taxonomy (NCBI): domain Eukaryota; kingdom Viridiplantae; phylum Streptophyta; class Magnoliopsida; order Solanales; family Solanaceae; genus Nicotiana; species Nicotiana noctiflora. Next base: position 108,608 of record JASVEL010006403.1, read on the forward strand.
AAATATTGATTCTGAGGTTATTTACTCAAAAGTCAAACCTTAGTCAACTTTTCCAACTCGAAGCTTCTGAATTGGGAATTTTCCATCGAATCAACTCTGAACTTCCCAAAATTCAATTCCAACTATGCGTGCATGTCATAAAATATAAAGTGAAGCTACTCGAGGTCTCAAACCACTGAATGATACTTAGAGCTCAAAATTATCAGTCGCATCGTTATATCATTTGTATACACCTTTGTATTTTCCCTTGGTTACATTTGATACATGTTGTATTGAACACACGTAATACATGCTAGTAACAATTGACCTCGATAAAGCTTATGAAAAAATCCCGAGAGAGGTTCTATGAAGATGTTTGGAGGCTAAGGGAGTGTCAATAACGTATATTCAAGTGATCCAGGACATGTATGACAGAGCTACGACATAGGAAAGGACTCTGAATACTTTCCGATTGAGATGAGGTTGCATCAGGGATCTGTACTTAGCTTGTTTTTATTTTCCTGTGCAATGAACACATTGACGCGACACATTCAATAGGAGGTGCCTTGGTGCATGTTATTTACAGATGACATATTTCTCATTGATGAGGCATGTGGTGGTGTTAAAGAGATGCTGGAGGTCTGGAGATATACCTTTGAGTCTAAAGATTTCAAGCTAAGCAAGACCAAGACCAAGACCGAATGCTTAGAGTGCATGTTCGGTGGTATTGCCTAGAAAGCACGTGCGGATGTGAGACTTGATACGCAATTCATTCCTAGGAGGTAGAGTTTTAAGTACCTTGGGCCTATAATTCAGAGTGATGAGGATGTCACACATTATATCGGAGAAAGGTGGATGAAGTAAAGGCCCAATTTAGGTGTCTTGTGTGATAAAAATATGTTGTTGAGACTTAAAGGTAAGTTCTACAAGGTAGTGGTTAGATCGACTATGTTGTGTGGGGCAGAGTGCTAGCCAGTTAAGAACTTCAATATCCATCAAATGAAAGTAGCAGAGATAAAGATGTTGAGATGGATGTGTGAGAACATGAGGTTAGATAGAATTAGGAATGAAATTATTAGGGACAAGGTGGGAGTGGCCTCTGTGAAAAAAAAAATGCAAAAGGCGAGGCTGAGATGGTTCGGGCATGCTAAGAGGAGAAATACAGATGCCTGTGTTAGGAGGCGTGAGAGGTTGGCCTTGGTGGGTAAGAGGAAGGGTGGAGGTAGGCCGAAGAAGTCTTAGGATAGATGATCAGACGGGACTTGCCGCATCTTGAGCTTAGTGAGGACATAGCCCTTGACAGGAAGGTGTGGAGGTTGAGAATTAGGATATAAGGTTAGTATGTAATTGAGTGTTTCTGTTTGTCTTCCTTAGTTCAATAGTATTACTGTTAGTATGGTATCTCTTTTACCCTTAATTTGTTAATTTTACATATCTTGTATTGTTGGTACTTTCCATGAGTATCCCCTTTATTTGATATCACTATATATCTTGCATTGTTATAACTTGTGATCAGTACTTCTTTCATCTTCTCCTTTGCTCTCTTGGATTTAGTTTTTAAATATCCTGTATTGTTATTACTTGCTATCGGTGCTTCTTACACCTTTTGTTTAACCGAGGATCTTTCGAAAACAGTCTTTCTGCCTTCCAGGGTTGGGGCAAGGCTATATCCTACTCTCCTCAGACCCCACTTGTAAAAATATACTAGAATGTTGTTGTTATTGTTATAACTACGAATAATAACTAGGCAAATTACACTCCCTCCGGTTCGCAATAAGTGTCCAATTTACTTTTAGAATGCCCATTAAGAAAATACTAAATTTTATACGAAAATACCTACTATTACTAAACTACCCCTAATTAAATATTTAATGTGAGGAATAAGAAGACTTTTTAAGGATATGTATATAGGGGTTATTTTGTAAAAATAAATTGAATTCTTTCTTGATTATATAATTGGACAATTATTTTGAATAGGGGTAGGCGTTCGGTATTTCGGTTCGGTATTTAATAATTTCGATTCGGTATTTCGGTATTCGGTTTATCAATAATGTATACCAAATACCATACCAAAATATTTCGGAACGGTTCGGTATTTACTATTTTGGTTCGGTATGGTTTCGGTACGGTTTCGGTTAATATTATGGCTTCTAGCCTACAAATGTTTTCTGTCAGAACTCAAATTATATCTACTTAAAAATATGTTTGGCAATTAAATAGTAAAGACTTGTCCAAATGGACAATGTAAAAACAGAATTTGCATTAAACATAAGAGTTATAAAAGTGACCAAACTGTTATTTTGTTTGGTTTTCAAACATGGTTTAAATATTATTACTCATACCAGTGAATAAAATCACAAGCATATACACTTTCACAAAAAAGAAAATAAATAATCAACACTCAAGATGAATAGCAAAAACAGAAACTACGTATAGAGTGGGTTTAGGCAGTTGGGCTGGGGCGATGGGCTGGTGCTGGAAATTAAATAAAGAAGGGTATGGGCGTTGGGCCTGGGCCGATGGGCAGTGGGCTGGGTTATTAAGGAAAGGTCTTTTAAAAATCGGTAATACCAAAATTTTAGAATCCTAATACCGAGGACCGAACCGTAATACCGAAATACCGAAAATTTAGTACCGAATTAGACCGAAATACGGAAAAAATCGAAACCGAAATACCAAAATAATTTGGTCCGGTTCGGAATTCGATTTTTCGGATTTTATGCCCACCCCTAATTTTGAAGCAAAAGAAAAAAGTGAATTGAACATTTATTGTGAACCAAAAAGAGTAATTACTACTCTAAACTATAACGTTTTATGAAAATTACTCTTCTTGGTATTACACGTTAGACAACCCAATGTGCGCACGAAGCAAAAGGCGAAAGCCCTAATATACTGAACCTAGGTGACCATGATTGCATTTAGAAATTTCAAACATGTCTCCTATCGAGATAATTTTGCCTTTTAAAAAATAGTACCAACTTTTACATACATTTGACAATATTTAGTGCTATTTGTACCATTAATAATTAGGACAAAGGGTGTGTTTGGTACCAAGGAAAATGTTTTCCATGGAAAATGTTTTCCTAGAAAATATTTTCATGGAAAATGAGTGATTTTATCACTTATTTTCTCTTGTTTGATTGGTAAGTGGAAAATATTTTCCGGAAAATATTTTCTATTGTTTGGTTAGAGAGTAGAAAATAGTTTTTTTTAGAAAAATATTTTTTATGCAACTCTCCTCACCCCTCCGCTCCCACCTCCCACCTCCCACCTCCCACACCCATCCCCCACCCCTTCCCTAAGGGTGTGTTTGGTACGAAGGAAAATGTTTTCAAAGAAAATATTTTCATGGAAAATGAGGGGTTTTATCACTTATTTTCTCTTGTTTGGTTGGTAAGTGGAAAACATTTTCCGGAAAATATTTTCTATTGTTTGGTTAGAGAGTAGAAAATAGTTTTTTTAGAAAAATATTTTTTATGCAACTCTCCTCCCACCTCCCCCACACACCTCCCACCTCCCCCACCCCTTCCCTAAGTCTCTAAAAATTGACACAATCTAAAGGAACTAGTGGTGATGCTTTACTTTTTAATGCAAAAATCGCATATTTTCGAATCCGTAAACTTTATAATTTTTAGACCCATAAACTTCCAAATACATAAACCTCCAAACTCATAATTTTGGAACTTGTAAAATTTTGAGTCTTTAAATCGATAAATAACAAAATTAAAAACTGAAAAAATATATTTTAATTTTAGGGGGAGAGGGCAGAGGGTGGGAGCGGGGCTGGTGGCTAGTAAAACGAAAAAAATAGAAATTTGATTTTTTTTTAAAAAAAATTTGATGTAAAAATATACTTTTTTTGTGGGGGGAGTGGGGGGTTGGGTGGTGCAGAAAAACAAAAGGAAGAAATAATTGCAAAAAAAAAATTGAGATAAAAAAATGATTTTTGGGGGGAGGGGGTAGGGGGTAGGGTGGGGGCTGGGTGGTGTAGAAAAATAAAAAAATAGAAATTTAAAATTGCAAAAAAAAAATTAAGGTAAAAAAAATACATTTTTTTTCGGGGGAAGGGGATAGGGGTGGGGGTTGCGTGGCACAGAAAAAATGAAAAAACAGAAATTTGAAATTGCAAAAAAAAAAAAACAAAAAAAATTTAAAGTAAAAAAATATTTTTTTTCCGGTGGGTGGTGGTGGAGCGGTAGTAGGGTGGATGGAAAAACTGAAATTTAAAAAAAAAAAAAAAAAAAACTTTTTTTTTGGAGGGGGTGTGGTGTATTGGTGAGGGTGATAAAGGTTGAGAGGGAGCTTTGGAAAATGTTTTCACTTCTTTTGATAATGAAAATATTTTCCTCCAATTAGAGGAAAATGAATTGATAAGGAAAATATTTTCCAAAATATTTAAGCCAACCAAATATGAAAAAATTAGAAAACATTTTCCAGAAAATATTTTAGTTCATACGAAGCACACCCAGGGTGTGTTTGGTATGAAGGAAAACATTTTCTGGAAAATGTTTTCCAATTTTCCCATGTTTGGTTGGCTTAAATGTTTTGGAAAATATTTTCCTTATCAATTCATTTTCCTCCAATTGGAGGAAAATGTTTTCCTTATTAAAAGATGGGAAAACATTTTCCAAAGCTCCTTCTCAACCATTCTCACCCTCACCAACCCACCCACCCCCTCTCCAAAAAACACTTTTTTTTAGAAAAATTTTAGTTTTTCCGTTACCATCCACCCTACTACCCCTCCACCCCACCCCGCAAAAAAAATTTCTTTTACCTTAATTTTTTTTCTATAATTTTAAATTTCTGTTTTCTTATTTTTCTGCACCCCCCCCCCCCCCCCCCCCCCCCCCCCGCACAAAAAAAATTAATTTTTTTGTAATTTAAATTTTTATTTTTTTTCGATTTACTGCCCCCCGTCCCCAGCCCTCCCTCCCCCGCCCGAAAAATTTTAAAATATATTTTTCAGTTTTTAATTTTATTATTTATCATTTAAAAGCTCAATATTTTACAAGTTCCAAAATTATGAGTTCGGAAGTTTACGGGTTTAGAAATTATAAATTTACCGATTCGAAAATACGCGATTTTTGCGTTAAAAAGTAAAGAATCACATTAGTTCCTTTAGATTGTGTCAATTTTTAGAGACTTCGGGAAGGGGAGGTGTGGGAGATGTGGGAGGGGGAGGGGTAGGAGAGTTGCAAAAAAAATATTTTTCTAAAAAAAACTATTTTTTACTCTCTAACCAAACATAGAAAATATTTTCCGGAAAATGTTTTCCACTTACCAACCAAACAAGAGAAAATAAGTGATAAAATCACTCATTTTCCATGAAAATATTTTCTAGGAAAATATTTTCCATGGAAAACAATTTCCTTCGTACCAAACACACCCCCAAAGTTGTCATACCGAAAAGGCCAAAACTTCATAGCAAAATATGTAATTCTATCTTTTAGTACTTCATGTCAAACAAGTAACGAGCTGGTCGTTAGGGTAGGCCCACCAACTAGTTCCAGCGAATTTCATACACTGATAGGATAATCATAATTTTCTAATGACAATTTTACCCTTCATATGTACACGCGTCAACTCCCTATTAACAGAAGTATCACATCTATATATTATTAAAAGCCAAGGATATTGGCCTCTCATTAAACCACTTGGATTCATAAAAATAATCCACATGGCATATTAGGACAGGAATCCTAATTCGTAAGAAACTAAAAAGAACCATTCCTATTTTTCAAAATGAAAACTTACGATTTTGTAGATATATGAATGATGCGATTAGATTGGAGGATTTAGCTCTTACAGATGCCTATATTATAAAATTTAAAACCGACGATTTTAATTCAATTAGCAGGTAACTAAAAAGAACCATTCAAAATTGAAAACGGTCGTTATCACCCTTTAATATTCAAAACTATATTGATAATAAACTGTCCAAACCATTCAAAGTTAGAAAACTGTATTGATGCATTAATACTAGATGTGCAAAAGGTAAGAAGTTAGAAAACTGCTATACACGTAAGAAGTTAGAAAACTGCTATACACGTAAGAAGTTTTACAGCGCAAAAGGTAGTGTCAATGCAGTTCAATTATATAATTGCTATACACGTCCCTGTGAAATGTAAAAATTGTCATATCCCATTAATAATCCCACGATTCCAACTCCTCTACCAACTGCTCATTTCAACACCATTTATATGTCTACAATTCTGCTGTCAAAAACTCATTTTTACAGCACTTCACATTTCTTCCTCAATTATACATTCAACATTAAAAATTTATAAACTTACATCTGTTATGGAAAAGATGAATTCTCACACTGATTTCATCAAGGGTATATCAATTTCTAAGATGCAATGGAAGTTGAAAGTTCGGGTAATTCGTACTTAAGGTTTGTTTATCTATTTGTTCATTAAGGATTTTTACTACGCATTTCGATCTATTCATGATTATTTTAACACATGTCGTCTTAAAAATTCTCAGATATCTCTCTGTAATCATCACTTTAGTATTAGCAATATGAATAGGCAGCGAGTTTTTATAAAACATAAGTTCTATTAATTGTAGAATATGCAGTTTTAATAATTACACATATTTCGTTTTCCTACCTTTGAATTATTTACGTGTTCTCTTCTTAAAAATTGGTTTGGAAAAAATTACTCACCATTTTATAAAATATACATTTACAGAATTTTTACATTTACATGTTGTACCTATTCATATTTCTTTTTTACTCTAATTTTAGATATGGATGAACAACGACACGATGAAATTATTCCTACTACGACTAATCAAATTGAACGAAGGGGACAACAAAAAAGGGCACGCCGTCGCAACTTTTATTCGTATAATGGTGCACATTCAAACCGTGAAGTTATCAGAAAATCCCAAGGGAGATACAAAGAATGTTAAGAGATCGAAGGGCGGAAAGAAGAGAAAAAGAAAAGAAATTTAGAGAGCTTAAGCCTTCAATAGATTTTCATATTACAAATTATCAAGTTACTCGAGATGCTTTAATTGAGAATGTATACCAAATTGTACTCTATGATTGGGAAGCGTTAATAATTTTAGTAGATTCACTTGGATAACCATTAGGTACTATTTTAACTGACATTTATCACGAGGTTTGGCCAAGTGAACCTTTTTGGGTTCAACAACAACAACAACAACAACCTAGTATAATCCCACTTAGTGGGGTCTGGGGAGGGTAGTATGTACGCAGACCTTACCCCTACCCTGAGGTAGAGAGGTTGTTTCCAAATAGACCCCCAGCATCCTTCCCTCCAAGAACTTCCCACCTTGCTCTTGGGGAGACTCGAACTCACAACCTCTCGGTTGGAAGTGGGGGTTGCTTACCATCAGAGCAACCCCTTTTTGGGTTCATATTACTAAATTTGAAGCAGAGTGGGAAAACCGGTTGTACGATTACCTGTAAAAATTTTAATTAATGAAAGTTAGTTATTTGTTTTTAACATTACCTATCATTTTGCGGAATTTCTTTTGTTACAAGTATAAAATAAATAAAAAACAACATGGAATAACAATGACTTATTATTTAAATAAAATCTAACCTTTACAACATATCCAATTTCTAAAAAGGGAAAAACACGAATACCCGCATTACTTATCAACAATATAATGGGTCGTCCATAAATAACATCCGCTACGTTCAATCACAGTTGGAATATACTTTCTCACAGATTTTGGAAATAGTCGGTTATACTTATAGTTGTTGCAAATAGTTCATCGGTCACAATTTTGTTTTGTTTATAATATGCTATTACCATGTACATATAAAGTTTGACTAAAAAGGTGTCTGCAGATTCCCATGATTGCTTGGCAAAGAACTTTGAAATTGAAGATCCAAATTTCATTTCCCAAGATGTAAATTTGACAGTGTTGCATACCAAATGATACAAATGTAGTGCTAAATACGAGTACAAAACCTCCTCTCTTAATATAACCATCTTCTCCATTGACTCTGATATACAAAACCTTTTCAGGACCACCTATGATCACATCCAGTGGCCATTCAACTGGAATGATTTTTAATCCTCCATTGAAATGATCAAGCAGCTTTCCAATATTCAACAGGTAATATGGAAAAGACCTGCCACTGGATTTTCGAAGATTAACAGTGATGGAAGTGCCTTATCAAATCCCAAGCAGATAGAACCAGATGTAATCATTAGGGTATTCATACATGCCATCACAGATATCCTTCGCTTAGCCACTAAAACCACGCAGAAGTAGAGGCTGCATGCTTGGTAGTCCAGTGGTGCATATAAAATGGCTACACGATTTTGAAGCAGAAAGATCATTGGTAGGCATGTTTGAGACTAACTCCACAACCATGGGCTGACACGTTTCAAATTATTAAGCAGATCGGGTTCATCCCAAGTCACCTGCAGCAATGTATCTCAACTTAAGAGAGGAACATATTATATTAAGTAATACTCCCTCCATTTCAATTTATGTGAACTCATTTGACTGGGCACGGAGTTTAAGAAAAGAGAGAAGACTTTTGATCTTGTGGTGTAAAATGAGACACCTTTATTTTGTGTGGCTATAAATCATTGCATAAAGGTAAATTGTTTCCAAATAAGGAAAGATGTCATTCTTTTTGGCACGGACTAAAAAGGAAATAGGTTCACATAAATTGAAACGGAGGGAGTAATAGATTAATTGTCCGCTTCCATTCCCTTATTTGGCAAGTAAGTAATAATTCAACCCCATCTTTGGGAAATATAAGCTACCATTTTAAGTACAAAAACAACCATTTTTTCCACTCAGAAAAGGAGGTAGCAGAAAAATTGTTCATTACAGAGTTCATACAGATAGTGCACTACAAGTATCGTTCACCAATATACAGGATATATCTCCAACGTCACAGGATCATATAACTTATCAAAAGTGTTTTTCACTTTTACTATAAAAGAAATTTTGAATAAAAAACAAAATCAAATATCATTTACTCTATAAAAAATGTTTGCAGCATAATTTAAGTGTATCTTTTCTTGAACATATTAGAGTTCTATTACTATATTGAAGTACCCATATGAATCACATAGTATGAGAATGTGTCTATCGAATAATGGGCAGAAAATGCTGAGAAACAAGACTAAATAAGTGTGCTTACAAGCAGTAAACAAAGATCATATTACCTGAAGAAGCCTCCACGGTGAATATGGCCATCTCATAGGATCGGCGACCTGAACTGAAGATATAGTTCCCATGAACCATCTTATCCTTGAAGAATCTTCACTTTCGAAAGGCATCTTCAACCTCATCCCCGAGCACCAACGGATTTGCATTGCAGACTTCACAAGCGAGGCCGTAATGCAGAATTCATGAGTGCTCGCACGAGGATAGTAGATCACTTCAAATGGCTTTCCACTGGCTGCAAATTGGTTATAAGTTATCTGCTCTAATTCAAACTATATGGCAGATATTGCATAATAATTACCGCGAGGATTGAGCTGGCAAAAGACATTTTCCTCAGTTGGCATGGGTCAACAAATATAGATGAACAAATTTCTGCTATTGGACCTTAGTCGTTCATAAGTTACTTCGAAAAACCTTCACTACATTTAAACGATCTCTAACATTAAACTTCTGCTAGAATATTCTGTGCAAGCCTCCTACTTGAAGAATGTTTTACCCTACGCGCAATTTTACCTTCTCTATTAATGTCAGATTTGGCCGTAAGCTCAATTATCCCTTCTTCTTTTTGTGTTAGCTTATTCCTTAGTGTCTCTGTTAACATGTCTGCAACCTGATTTTCCAAGGTCATCAGTAGGATTACCTTCTACGTTCTATTTGCTATTTTCTGGTGCATCCATAATTTAAACATCAATAGTATTTATAATAAGTTTATTACATATTCAGATCCTTTATACCATTTTCTTAATGTGGTTGAACGTCGATATATTATCTTATGTTATTTCATATGACAATAATGTATATCTTAATACTATTTTGCGATAAATTTTACGTACAAATTAAATATATCACCTAAAACAAATTTTCACCACAATAAGATGTAGTGATATTATCTTTATATAAATTTTTTTTAAATATATATCCGCGCATGGTGCGGGTACTATACTAGTTACGGTGAATAAGCAAGTACACAATCAGGCGATGTGAACGAAGCGCAAACTGTCTTCACTCTTCGTTTTTTTCCCTCTAATAGTATTTTCTCATCTTCCTTCAATTAAATCGCCCAATCCAACATATCAAACACTTTGTTATCTCCGCCCCCTTCTTAATATTACTGTATTTTTTTCTTCATATATATAACTATAGGTGGCATTTGAATTCTCAATCTGATACTCCTTTTTTTTCTTTGTTTTGTTTGAATCAAGAACGGATTTTTATTCTAAATGGCTGCTATTATACAAGGAATTGGTGCTGCTACTGCACTTTCCTCAGCCAATTCTTTGGATTCCAACAAGTCACTTTTTGCAAATTCTCGCAGATCTTTTACAGGTTCGTTGCATTTTATGAATCATATAGCTATTTTCCTTTCCGCAAACAGCCTCTCTACCCTTCCGGAGTAGGGTAAGGTCTGCCTAAATCCTAGCCTACATCCTACCCTCCCCAGACCCAACTAGTGGATTGTATTGGGTATGTCGTTGTTAGCTATTTTCCTTAATTGGGTTTTGTTAGCTTTGCTTAAATTTGTGTCCATTTTGGGTTTAGTTGATTGTGTATGTTTGGTTTAGTTTTTATGATTCTTGGGTTTGTCGCCATTTGGACCTTGTTTAGTATCCAAAGTTTGAATCTTTTGTGTTAAATTTGTGGAGTTTATGGTTTTGTTTTGATGCATGCAGAGAGGAAAGGAAGGTTTTGTGTGGTTAGATCTGATGGGCGTTTGAGTTATGGTTTGAAGCAACGTGGCGGTAGGGGAAGAGCTGAACAAATAATTACTAATGCAGTTGCTGTTAGTATTCTTCACTCTCTCATTGTGTGTGTTTATGTATGATTGTAATTGTGTACTAGCAATAATGTGCATAATTTTGAATCTTTCCTTGTTAGTCTTTCCGAAAGAATGACATATCTGTAAATTTAGAACGACTTTAAACTTTTCATTTTGTCATTTTACGATTAATGATATGATTTGTAGCCACAAAATGTCTAGCTTGTTTTACACCACAAGTTTCAAAAGTCGGTCTTTCTATCTATCTTAAACTCTACGCCCAGTCAAATATCATCACATAAAATGGGTCAAAGGGAGTAAATGTTATTGTGTTGGACTTTGATTTTGGTGTTGTGTAATTATTTTACAGGCAAAAGAAGATACTGCTGCTGCTTCTACTTCATCCAAGCCGGGGTACATTTACTTCTCCTTTGCGTTTTACATGCACACAGTCTTTACAGTTCAACGCTTTCTTTTAACTGCTACTTGTCTCTCCTAATACTTGTCTTCTAGAGATCACCACTTGTTTTATGAAAATTCATGTCCTAGGGGTGGCTTGTTAGCAGACCAGGCTAGTTATTTATCATGGCTGACTAGGGAAATTTTTGACAATCTTGGCTTAAATAGAAGCTTGGCTGGTAGGTTTTTTTCTTAGTGGAGCTAGTAATTTTGATGGAGTTGTTAAAAGGAAATAAAGTAAACAAAAAACATAGCTGTTGCTGTTTAACTTCAGATGATACCGGTTCATCCTGCAATGAACATGGCTAATTCTCTTTGTTCTGGACAGGAAACAAAAGGAAGGAGAGGGATGGTGGGAGTGATATGGTTGTGTTGGGATTAGTATGAGGGATATAAATCAGGAAAAATAGAGAAGTGTGACAGGAAGGGACTATTGTAGCGATTAGAAGCCCAACCCTTCTTTCCATCCAAAAGTATGTGTACACAGAGAAAAAAGATACAGTTTAAGCAAATCTTTTCTTTTAGCCAAACAAGTCTCCTGTGGTCCTGTGGGCTTTTTTGAAAAAACAGGGAGTTATTAAGAGTAGTTTGGCTGTGGTATTGGAGCAATTAATCCTAAGATAGAATTCCACATATATAGGATATACATTCTGCATAAGATAATTAATAGTTTGGTCGCATAAAAAAAAAAGAATAATTGCTGCATAACATTTGGTTGGCGGTATTAAATAAAGCTCGAGTTAACATGCGGGATAGAATGTGGAATAAGAATATGTGTATTAGCAATGGAAGGATTAAACTGTTTAAAGACAAAAACGTCCTTTTAAAGCAAGGAATTCATGTATAATAATCCTTCATATTAGTCACCGCATAAACCCCTGAATTGTAATTCCTACATAACTAGTAAGTGAACCGAGGTATCCTTAAAGCTATAAATTATGTGTATTCTCACTTTTCTTTACTGGGTATGTTGTTATTGTGTCTCACTTTTCTTTCTTATGGTACTTTCACTTTTTTATCTTTTATTTGCTTTAAAGTTTTGAATTTCCGTTTTTGCCATCATGTATTTTATTGATGGGAAAACAACTCTAAGATGTTGGCTTATCCAAACAAGACAAAAAAAAAAACATAAGATGTTGATTGTTGCTGAAACTGTACAGCTATACGAAAGATCAATTCCTAGTTCAAGCTTGTACGGAACTGATTAAATCTTAGATTGTGTCCGTATCATTTAATTAATTTTGCATACACCAAAAAGCTACCAAAAAGTGTACAATTGTACCGACGTCTTGGAATGCATTCTGCCTTGCGCACCATTTTGCTGCTTGAACCTGTCATGCGACTCACAAACAAAAAGAAGAGAAGAACTGAGACTCTCTCTCTCTCTCTCTCCCTCTCTCTCGAGATCTCACCATCTCCTATTTGTTATTGCTAGAAAAATTCCCTTCAACTTTATATGGATTCATTATGGCCCTTGCTAATAGAGTTTACCAAATGCCAACCTCAGTATTTTAAAAGTTTTCTTAAAAGTAAGCTAGTAATGTTATTATTGTAATTTTTCACTGACCTATAACCCCAACATAGAGATGCTTTTGCATATGAGGTATATTCCTTTCTTTTCTTTGTAGCTATAGTTTTTTTTAATCCACCAAGGAATATTTGTGAACTCTATTTATGATGCATTTGTAACAAAAGAGAAAAATGAGTTAAAAAAGTTTAGCATTCGCCAGAAGACTTTTTGGTTTGGCACATTATCATTTTTTTTTTCTTAGTCATTTCTAGGTCAATGAGTATAACGGACATTTTTAATAAGGAATTCTTCGTCTAGCACTCATCAAACAACTTTTTTCCAAAAAAATAAATAAATAAAAGAACCAACATTTTCGCACTCTACAATATATGTCGATGAATATATCCTTCTTCCTCCTCCTCTATGAATTTCTATGAATGCTCTTAGAAAAAAATGTGGTCTCTGTTTTACAGAATAAACCCAAAATGGTTTGGTGTCACCGTTGTAATGCCTATAATAATGCCCCCAAGTCTATGCACTACCCCTCTTTTCCAACGTTTTATAAGTAACACCACTATAGTTTTTCCAGCTCATGCAAGTACATCTGTATATAGTGGAAAATTTTCAAACTATACCTGGTAAATACCAGTGTTGCTATTGAATCATCATATCAATGTCTTCCCTAAGAAGAGAAACTGAATTTCCAATTCAATTTCGAAACTTGACTTCAAAAATTTTGGTCTTTGGACTTATCATGTATGTGAATTACCTGATTTTCATATCTATGCAATATCTGTTTAATTAAGTCAGAGACATAGAAATTATAGAAACATAAACAAAATGGAGAGTTGATGATCCATGTTTAACAAATACTTTGAATTATCATGAGAAAAGGTGCGATAGAGGTTTGCTTTCTTGGTGTAAGATCGAACAGATGCTATGATGGAGTAGAGTGTTCTCTGCGTGTGTGTATAGTGCGGGGGAATATATTTGGCTGGTCGGATATGCAGTCTGTTCAAAAGGAAGGTGACATATTTTGTAGGAACTTTATCTTACTTTCCCACTTCATACTTGTTGAATTTCTGATTTCCTCTCTTCTTTGTTGGGTTCTGAGGTTCTAATTACATGAATGATATAGGCAACCAGAAGCTAGTAAGGAGGACGCTTATTCATTCTTTCTCTTCCTAATGCATAGGATTCCTGCTGTGGAATTCTTGGCATTTCTGTTACTGTTTGAGGGGTATAGATCTTGTTAGTTTTGATGGTGGTCATAACCAACATTATCTTTGGATGTAGAAGGACTTCCTAAATATTGGGGATGGATTATGTCCGTGGTTTTAAAAGAACTCTACAAGTGTGCTTGCTTAATTACTAAACTTATGTCACTGAATAGATCTTTGTTGGGTGGACAGCTATGCACGTATTTTTTAATGTCGATCGTGGTGTGAACTATATCAATTACTGCCCAATTGTTCACTTACCTGATCTGGCTTTCTTGTTGCTTGACCACACCACTTATCTGATTGAATGTACAATCTTTAGGCATGAACTATTGCTCTTTGAGGCCCTCCGTGAAGGTCTTGAAGAAGAGATGGACAGAGATCCCACTGTATGTGTAATGGGTGAAGATGTTGGTCATTATGGAGGTTCGTACAAGGTGACTAAAGGCCTTGCGCCAAAATATGGTGATCTCAGGGTTCTCGACACTCCCATTGCTGAGAACTCTTTCACTGGTATGGGTATTGGAGCTGCAATGACTGGCCTACGTCCAGTTATTGAAGGAATGAACATGGGATTTCTTCTTCTAGCCTTCAACCAGATATCTAACAACTGTGGTATGCTTCACTACACATCTGGTGGCCAGTTTAAGATACCAGTCGTCATTCGAGGTCCTGGTGGAGTGGGTAGACAGCTCGGAGCAGAGCACTCTCAGCGCCTCGAGTCATATTTCCAGTCAATTCCTGGAATCCAAATGGTTGCCTGCTCAACCCCTTACAATGCCAAGGGGTTGATGAAGGCAGCTATTAGGAGCGATAACCCTGTGATTCTGTTTGAGCATGTCTTGCTCTACAACCTCAAGGAAAGAATTCCGGATGAAGAGTATGTGTTGAATCTTGAAGAAGCAGAGATGGTACGACCCGGGGAGGATGTTACCATTTTAACTTATTCGAGGATGAGGTATCACGTGATGCAGGCTGCAAAGACCCTTGTGGACAAGGGTTATGATCCTGAGGTCATTGATATCAGGTCATTGAAACCATTTGACCTTCATACCATAGGAAATTCAGTGAAGAAGACTCACCGTGTGGTCATCGTCGAGGAATGTATGCGGACAGGAGGTATTGGTGCCAGCTTGACAGCCGCTATAACTGAGAACTTCCATGACTATTTAGATGCCCCAATTGTATGTCTCTCATCACAGGATGTGCCAACTCCGTATGCAGGGACGTTAGAGAACTGGACTGTTGTCCAACCTCCCCAGATTGTTACTGCAGTCGAACAGCTTTGCCAGTGATATTTGCGTAGTTACGCCATTTCATTCTGTCATTTGCTTATTGCATACTTCAACTTCTGAGTGTTAGTTAAAATGTCTGTTTAGCTACACCAAAATGGTGTTGAGATTTCATGGAAACAATGTCATTGCTATTTTGAGGGTCGTCTTTGGATTAACATTATCAATGACTTGCATGTTTTGCAATATTATACGCTTTTATATGCATGTGATAATTGAATCAGATTTTTCTTGTAATGTACGTAAGCGTATGACCCTGAATTTGCTTCTTTGTTTGTAGTAGAAACACTGGATCCGACTCATCGAAACATATGTAATGTGTCAATTAACTGCAGTTACTATGGATACATTTCATCTGGATTTTATTTCTATGGATTTTATTACATAGTTTAAAAAAAAATCTTATACATATATCTCATTATTTGCAGAGAACAGCAACTCAAAACCTTGAAAATACATATGGACAAAAACTTCATTAGTTGGGGAAATAAGATCGTGGGACGTTCGAGCAAAAGCAACTCCTTTATATATATATATATATATTTCGTCTAACTCTTCAACAGTAGATGCTCTATTTTACCAGGAAATAATGAACTAAATTCAGTAAGAAAGGACAAATAGCTTAACCAAAAATACTTTAACACAATCACTAGTTTCTTCTTGTTGATATGCAAAAGTACAATCAGGCTAGATTTTTTTATTTGAAAAGGAAGTATACATTAATTAATGAGGAACAGAAGATTCTCCTTCAACTTATAAATAACTAAAAAAGATACTCCTTGAAATTTGTTTATTAATGAAATCCTTGAAATTTTTAATCTAATACATTTTTTGAAACTAGTACAGTACATCTTTTACCATTTGATCGATCATAAGAATTAGGCTGTCGTTTACAAACTTAAGAGGGAGGCAAGACTTGCCATAGTGCCATCTTATATCTTGACACCAGGTGATTTTAATAAACAATGTCAAACAATAAATTCAAAAAATAGCCCAGTTTCAAAAGTAATCAAAATTTTACCACTTGTCGTGTAAAGATAAATCTGAGCAAAAAACTGTTCTAAACTCGGAAAATATGTCAGTATATTATGCTGGAGTTCCAGTATAAGTACACACTAGAACTCCAGCATAATATACTGGAGTTCCACCAAGTATACTAGTCCAGCATAATATACTGGAGTTTGGAGCACCAGTTAATATACTGGAGCCAGCAAAGTATACCGGTCCAACATAATATGCTGGAGTTCATACACAGGTGCATCGAACTTCAGTATAATTTTAACAAAATATTGACTATTTTTCATTGACTTAGTAGATGCTGACTATTTTTCAATGACATGTCCGAAAACTGGCTATATCGTGCTATTTTTATGTAAATTTCTCTGTCATTCTGACCTGTGTTAACTTTCTTGTTTAATAGAAAGGGCATTTGGGACCTAAAATTTGAAAAACTATTTTGCAACAAGAGGACTACAAAAGCTATGGCAGCAGCCTCACATTGCTTATTTGGCTGTGAAAATTAACTCAACAGTACCTTTCTCCTTAATTGAACTTTGAGGTTTGTCACTCCATGTAGAATGCTCTTAAAAAGCACATTTGCATGCTAAGATATCAAAAGCCTAAAATTATCTCTATATATGCAGAAAGGTAACATGAAAAACTAAAGCAGCTCTGATGTTGGAGATCACATTTGAAGTCAGAAGGTTACCGACATCATCTATCCTACTTCTCCTCAACATTTACTATGGGAGATCACATTTGAAGTTATAAGACGACCAACCATCTACTAAGCCTAAACATTCTGCAGGCAACAGCCAGAAGGCACACCAAGGTCATCCTCCCTCTAGACATGGTATATCATACCAACTTCAATAAGACTAATCTGAGGAATGTTAAGCACCACGGAAGGACCCCTACAGTTCTTGCGCAGGAATGAATACCCTATGTCAACAACAAACTTCTTTAAGAAAGAGGATGATCTCCTAGCTTTCACATAGGAGTGCCCCATTATATATGCAACCCCTGCCTCCTTTGCTTGAATTAAATCTTGAAGCTCATCCCTGACTGCTGGATCCATGCCAGGGTTTTCTGGCAGTTGAAACCTCACTCGCCGCCTCCTCATTTGTGGGTTCTCATCAGCATAAGCAGATCTTAGACTTTGAAGGGTCAGAGACTTGCTGCTATGAATGGCGTCACTCATTCCAAAATCCTCCGAGACAATTAATGTTGAAGTCGACTGTACAGTTTTCCTGCTTATAACTGCCATCCTCCCATCAAATGACGGAGTCTCAGAGCTTGAACACTGTGGTTCCACAGCTTCCATTTGGATAAACTCTGCTATACTTTGGATGAGAAGGTCCTCAAAGTCCCCATCATCTCGATGTATGTCCTTGTAACCATACCTAACAATGCAACGATACATGCGATAGGGTCTTGGGCAAATGCGACCAATGAGGAAGCGTTCCTCTGGTGAGACATAGGGTACGGGAACAGATTTGACGCATAAAAACACCAGCACACTGTGGAATGCGGGGAGATTTGTGACAAAGTGAGAGAAGATAGATGGGACCCCTGTAGCCAATTCTGAGTATACGAGGCCTATCCCGGGGACACGCACAATACCAAGGCTAGGGCCCATGCCAAGGAGCCATTTTAATGGAACTTTGTTGTGCAGATCAAAATTGTACTTCTTGCGAGTTCCATAATGCCAGACAAACATGACAAACAGGAAGACAAAGGCAAGAACTAGGGAGACCCATCCTCCCTGTGGAATTTTAGTGAACGCAGAAGACAGGTATACACCTTCAATGAACCAGAAAAACAGGAGAAAGCAAGTGGCAAGTGCTATGTTTCTTTGCCACACAAAGATCATGACCAACGTGGTTAGAAATGTTGTGATAAACATACCTGTCATGCAGGCTAGGCCTGAAAGAAAAAGAATTCAATATGAAAAATCAACCAAGAGTTATAAATGACAATCAAAATAAAGATTCAATTGTGGACATAAATAGTAAATTTCTTCTGTAATATCTGCAGAAACAGAAATTGTAGTCCAGTGTCATCATAAAAGAAGTCACAATGGCCTCATAGTACTTTGCACAAGAGAATACTATCTGTACTGTCTGGGAAAAGAAAGCAAATTCTTTTCTCCAGGTCATGCAATTAGATATCCTTTCTTGTTCAACTATTCTTGTTTTAGTTCATCATTCTTTGCTTTTGTCAGAAGAGACTCCTTTTTCCCTACGAGGCATATAATCCCCCATTACGAGTTTTGCAAAGAAGAGTACATAAGCAGAGCTAAGAAGCATAGTAGAAAAATGCAATCACAAAAATTGATGTGATATGCAAATCTACTTTGTTTTGGAATAAAATGTTCTTTTTTCCAAACAAGAAACAAAAAATCACATAGTGATAGGGGAGAATCTAAATATTACGAAAAAAGGTCTTCAACACACTGTTAGGCTTACCATATGCATTTCCAATTAAAATTGTGTCCTGGAACCCAACAGCCACGGAAAGCGTAAGAATCATAAGGATCCAATTTATTTCTGGTATATAGATCTGCCCCATAATATTCCTTGAGGTGTGGACAATCTTGACTCGCGGGAAGCAACCTAGCGCATTCAATTGCTTGACTATAGAGAATGTAGCTGTTATGATGGACTGGCTACCGACAATGCTTGCAAGGGTAGCAATGACAAAAACAGGCCAATATACAATATCTGCATGAAAGAAATGAGCAGCAGTTGGGAATGACTGAATACAACTTTCGTCAATAATCTCGAGAACGGTCACATTTGAAAGTGAAATAAAGGACTAACCAGGTATTGAATTATAGAAGCTATTCGGGATAGATGCAATATTTTTGGAAAGAAAAGCGGCTTGACCCATATACTGTACCACCAAGCAAGGGTACACAAGAAATGAAAAGGCAATCTGCATGGGAGAAAATAACTTTCAGATTCATGGTGCAAGTTCTAGAAATAAAACTAATCGTTTACTATATTGAATGATATGATTCAGAGAGAAACGACCACTAAAGGCAATATAATATGCCCAGCCACAAGGACAATCAGCTTAGAGACCCAATTCATACAATATGACTATTTTGGCTGCATTTGCATATGCTATTTATATTGTTTCTTTCAAATTTATTTCCAATCTTAGGCCCAAAAAGCTGCTTCAAATGGTTCAAACATTAATAAGATTTTATTAATGTTTGGGCAAAAACAACTGAAGTCCCTCTCTGATTAAAATAAATTCATTATGTTAACCCTTGTAAAACTTGTTTGTTTGCTACAATTGGATCTTTTACATTTTTAACTTGTTAAGGACTTATACATTCAATATTTAAATGCAACCTGAAACCTATACTTGCCTGTTGCTTCCCAACCTAATTATTTTTTCCCTAGTGCACAGGGTTTTCCACAAAGACACATATGGTGGGTCAAATAAAGAAAAAGCCTCAATTTGGTACCGCTCTCGCGGCCGCACAACATTTTGCTGCAGCTGCACATAGGCTGACTTACCCGCATAGAGCACGCAGTGAAATGGCCAAGATCTGCAAACATAGCTTCAGTACCTGATGACGGAAAATGAATTAGAAACAAGATTCAAATTCTGAAGGACATGTTATTTAATCTTTGTTTCACAAACTAGCAAGTATTGGCACAAACAATGCTTTGAATTTAAAGACCACCTTTTTTCTTGGATAAAGAGTAAAATGTGTAGCTAATATATTTGGTGTACCTGCAACAGAGAGGAGGACACCTCCGAGAGACATCCAACCATGTTTTCTTGTTTCCCTAAAAAACTTGATGATATAGTAGGGAGAAAGAGCAGACACAATCTTGGGATTCCAAAATATAACGTTGTAGAGCCCAATTCCAAATATTGATATCAACCAAATGATAACTATAGGTGCAAACAAAAAGCCGACCCTATGAGTCCCAGAATGCTGTAGAGCAAACAGACCAACCAATATCAGGCAAGAAAGCAGCAGCACTTCACCTATGATGAAAGACAATTTAATGATCAATGCCATGGACTGAAGGTCACACGGGAGCTATTAAAAGTAGTAAAATATTTACCCAAAGAGGTAAATCTAAGTAAATCTACCGTGAGATAGGTGTTCCGCTGCAGCCTTGATTCCTGACATGGATGATATAACTGCCACAGTAAAATGATTCCAATTAATAAGTACACTAAATTCGACTGAATTCCCAGGATTTCAAGCATGTAATAATGCAAAAATTCTGATTGCATTTCTGCACTAGCATAGCATAGCAAGGTGCTGAATATCCCATGCAAAATTGCTTATGTTATCTATGATTCTCCAACTGAGGAAGTAATCAATTCATAAACCAGTTTCTTTTTTGGATAAACTAATAGCTTTTGAGTTACAAATGTACACTAGATAATACCACATAAAAGAAAAGCAAATACTGTTAGAATTATCAACCTGACATTGCAGGCGTAAGAATACCGTCACCAATAACCATGCAAGCCCCCACTAATACAACAATGAGTAAAATTGTACGTGATTTCTTGTGTTTCTCAAGAAATCTCTTTAACGCTAAAGACGATGTCGACTGCCCAGCGAAGCCATATCTGTAAGCAGATAGCTCCTCGTCAGCTGCTTGTTGGTTGGGAAGTAGACTGAATTTTGCATGTCTACAGAGCAGAGAGTAAAGAGCAAATGTACCACCTGGTATTCAAGTATAATTGATCAACACAATCAGGTTCCACAAGTATTAAAGCATTCAGGGCCTTCTCTTTAACATACCTTCACCATTATCATCAGCACTCAGTACCACAAATACATATTTGAGCAAAGGAATAAGAGTTATTGTCCAGAAGATCAATGAAAATGCCCCAAATATTGCTTCTGGAGTCTGATAATCCTGCAACTTCCCTGCAAATATACTCCTATAGACATAAAGTGGCGAAATGCTCAAATCTCCATACACCACCCCAAGACTCTGATATGCCAATAGTAGATTTCTGGAAATATTCACCAACGGGAACTGCAAGGCCAAGTATAAGAGCTGAGCTGACTTCCTACACAATCAGTAGGTAGATTAATGCTCAAATGATGGGGATTCCTCTTTATTCCTATCCCCTTGCTCACAATGATAAGAATACGAATTTATGGGACTATCAATACAAGTATTCTCATTCCACATTCTATCCTAAAGTAATATATCGATTCCTACATAAGTTATGCAGATATTACAGCAGCCAAATGCTAGAACATTCCCATGTGTAGAGCGTTATTTGTCCAATCAATCCAAATAAGGAGATTTCAAACAAAGAAAACTTCAAGCTTTGGGTACATTGGGACTCAAAAGTTACAATAGTAATCGCATAGCCTGAAAATTGTGGAGCAGATATTACATGTTACTGTTCAGTTAACTAAAAAGTCTCCATTGTCTTCTTTTCTAGTAGAATTTACAAATTTCAAAGTTTTAATTTCTCAAGTTCATTTTCCAGAACATGTGTTTGGTTCCGAATTTTCTCAACTCAGGTTATTTATATTTCCTTCATATGGTAAAGGCTAAATAAAACGAGGAAGTGTTTTGCTACTATATTGCCACATGATAAGTGGTGGTGCAACATGGGCTTGCAGCAGTTATGTTATTTGATTGAAATTTATCATATTTTGCTAGGATAAGCGATTTGTTGACCTCCAATAGACAGTGCAATATTTTACTTGTACCACATGCCCTATCAGAGTAAGTTAAGGTAAAATCTAGCAAAAGTAAAAGAGAAATATTATCCACCTTTGAGGTCAACTTCCCTTTTCTCCTTTCTAATTGAGGTTGTTTAACTTGTCCCTCTTGTCCAACCACAATGATTGTCTCCTGGGCACCACCTGCAGAAGAGGGAGGTGGTTGCTCCGCATTATGTTGCTCACGTTCAGGATTATCTTGATACATCTATTTACCTGCCATTTGGGTCAAATACTCCAAGTTAGCTGAAAGTAAAGAAGTACAAAAGAGAAAGAAAGACGTGGTCCAAGAGACTGCAACGACCCTCTCGCCACAAGATGCATCTCACACCTATGAGCTGCTACTAACAACTATCTAAGAAGACATTTTTATCAAAATGTGCAAAATAAGCTGTTACCAATTAAAGCATAGGTACAAGAGCAAAAGGTAAGCACCTGCAAACTATCATATCTATGATACAATGATGACAAAAGCACTGCTAATTTGGAATTAATTTGGACAAAACTGAAAGAGCAGAACTAAGATAAAAGATTTAGACATTCAGTGATTGCAAGCATCAAAAGGTAAACTTCTCGGATTAACTCAAAGCCTCTAATGGCAAACTGAAAAACCCTTTGTAATAGAAAAATGAACATGATACACAAGAAAAAGATATCCCGGAGTAATCAACTGAAACACCAATAAGTAGACTTCTCGGATTTGATGAGAAGACCCAAATGGTCGGCAGAAGATTCTTGGAGATCATGTCAACCCTTGTGGAAAAGGCACGAGGGACAACCAGGATATATAGAGCAAGAAGAGGTGAATCCATTTGTTCATAAGCACACTCTTTCAGCACTATCCACTTTCTCTCAAAATGAAACTTCTTAATATTCAGGAATAGACAAAACAACATCGCCCGCGCAGAGGCAGAGCTAGCCTTTCGGTTGTAGGTTCAGCCGAACTCAGTATCTTTGGTTTGAACTCTGAATATATTTTAAGAAATCCATTGAATATATATACATTATTAACTTGAGAACCCAGTAGCTTAATGAATTAGAATTTCGAATCCATAAACTTATAATCCTGGCTCCACCACATCGGCATTAAGTGCCATTTGCAATTCACCAAAGTTCAATGAAGCTTTTATTTTACTGAACTCCCGACAAAAAAGGGGAGTTTTTTTCTTGGAAAGGGATGAGGTATTCACAATGCGGCAACAAAATTTTCCTCAAGTACAAATGAAACATAATCTTGATTTCTTAATTAAATAATGGGAACTAAACCAATTTATTATCCTCGCAATATCTTTCATGAATCCTCACAAAATTATGCAAATACAAATAAAAAGTATTAGAAATTCTTTATATAAAGGCTAATCCACTTCTAGAAAGCATAAAATCTACGGTAAAAGTGGTAACATGTCTAAGACATATTCTCATATAATACATATTGCCTGTCAAAATCTTTTTCTTCCATTATAATTTATATCCTATCTTTTGCAAAGTCTGCATGGATCTCCAAAAATTGTAAGAACAACAATTACATATCAAACAAAGTAAGGGAACAAACCAAGTAAAAAGTCCAGTGAAAACTCTTTAAAAGACTGAAATTATCGGCAACGGCGCAGTGAATGACGGTGACATAAGTGAGTTACGGTGGCCTGAATTTCTTTGTTTGTATTGTGTGTGTGTGGAGAGAGAGAAAGAGAAAGAGCGAGGGAGGGAGCGACCGAGCACGTGATTGTGATAGTAATGGATTAGGGCTTGTTCTTCTCCATCTTCTTCGTGTGTAATTGGTGACATTGTGCTACACTTGGCTCCTCCTGCTTGGTCTACCATTTCATCACATAAGGCGCGGTTTGTTGTCAAAATTGAAGGACATTCTTACTGCTGTCTGTTAAGCTTTTTATATGAGACTGAGCTCGGCTGACTTCATACCGTAGCTGGGTTTCACCCGTAACCATTTCCATTTATTATCACCATTCCTCGTTTCTCTTTTACACCACACATAATATTATATCCTTATTTATGTCTTACCATAGGTGAAAAAAAATTTCAAATGAAAATAGTATTTAAAATTTAAAGTTGTGTTTGGACATAAATATAATTTTGAATTATTTTTTTGAAGTTTTATGAGTGATTTGAGCGAAAATTTTGAAAAATAATTTTTTGGAGTTTTTCAAATTTTCGAAAAGTCTCATGTATCTTCAAGCGAAAGATTGGAAATTTTATGAACAAACGCTGATTTTGAAAAAAGTAAAAAAAATTGAAAAAAAATGTCTCTTTATTCTATTTATTCTATTTATGTGTTATCTCTATCTTCATATTATTAAGAGTAAAAATAAAAATAATAATCAATTTCGTCTTGAACTTCTAAAATGACTAATAATTTAAGACAACCTTTTTTTATAACCATGACTATTAATATGAGACTATGGAGTATGACTCAGCCCAAAAAGGCAAAAAGTCCCACAATAGGATAAAGTACCTTCTACCAAAAACTAATTTCATAATAAGGGTTCGGACCCGAGATTGTAGTTAAGAACACCATATTTTCATACACATTTTGCCATTTATTAGTTTAAAAATATATATATATATATATATATATATATATATATATATATATATATATATATATATATATATATATATATATATATATATATATATATATATATATATATATATATATATATATATATATATATATATATATATATATATATATATATATAAATCTAAACTACTAAGGTTAAATTACTTAATTTGATATTAATTCAATGTTTAATGTTTAGTTACTGAAATTTAAACTCGGCATAAGCTATGCGGAGTTTAATAACTGTTTACCCTTAAAACGGTTAACAATTGAATCTATATGCGGTTTTAAGGGTATGTGGATAGATTCAACACAAACAATCAAGAATGTTAGATAAACGAGTTGAAAATAGAATGATTAACCAAACCAATTGTGACATTAAGGACGGGTTCAGATTTAAATTGAATTGTGGTTTTGTCCTCGATCAGACCCCTAATTGATCCATATATATATATATATATATATATATATATATATATATATATATATATATATATATATATATATATATGAAGAACAATAATAAAATAATAACTTTTCAATAGCTGGGAAGCACATAAATAAGTTTGTATTGTCTTGATATGCGTGTTACAATGTGTCCTATTAAAAAAAAAAAAAAAGATACCCCTTTACATAGTAGGAAAATTTCATCCCTAGTATAATTCTAGAAAAGATAAAAATCCTCCTTTCTTGTCAATTACTTATCCGCTATCGACGTCGGGCGAGATATGCGTAGTGATATCCGGTTGGGCATGTATATCACGGCCCTCTGTTAGTCGTGTGCAACCGTTGCCATGCTTTCCGAGGTCTTGGAGCTCGTTATGGGTTTGGGGAAGTGTTGTATTATCAGGCTCGGTGGCAAGCACTTCGTTTGGGCCTCAGTACGAGAAGTTCCCATCTTCGATTCTGATTCCATGCGGTCATATCCTTGCTTCGTTTGACCCACCAGGAAATCGGGGTATGCATTAGTGCTGGTTTCACCCATATACAGATAGTGCCCTAGTTTTTGTTAGATAGTAGGTTTACCAAAACGACGAGAAGCGATAGAAGAACCCTAGTTCCTTCCTCCGTATGTTACAACCGAGATAACATATAAGCCAAAATGTCCCATCAATCGCATCGTTCTGACTTCGAATATGTGTCGATCATCGGGTGGTCACCTTGAATGTGAAACATCGCATATTGATTACATTTTTCCTATAAAAGCTTCGACCTTTTATACCTCTTTCACTTTCCGATCCTAGCTTTTACCTTTGAATTTTCTAATGACTCTCAATTTCTTTAAATCCTCATATCTTCATCTTTTATCTTCTAATCTTCATATTTGTTCTTAAAACTTTCTACCTAGATCTTCATCACACCTTCAAACCTTTATACTCTTTTCTTCAAACCTTTATACTCTTTTCTTCAAACCTTCATGCCTTTCCTTCAAATCTTTATAACTTTTCTTCAAATCCTCATCCTTTTCTTCAAACCTTCATATTTTCCTAGATTGCAATGGCTAAAACTTCCAAACAGTTCCTCAGCAAGTTATCCCTTCATCTTCCCTGGCTACTCCCAGGGCGGGCCCAGATCCCTCATGAAAAGCTGGGGGTTGTTCAATCGAAGATGAATTCAAGGTCTAGAAGGCCTCCGCCAAACATGACCAAGGTGAAGCTCCAGTACCTAAGATGCCCTTCCTATAGTCCGAGAGGACTGTAAATAGGAAGGCAAAGATGTGGTAGTCTCCGAGCCTAAGGATGATATTACTACCCACGTGGTGGGATATTTGAGTGTTTACACTTACCCCTTCACGTTAGGCCCGGCAGATCCAATAGTTATGGCATTTTGTAAGAGGTACGAAGTGTGCCTCGGGCAAATCCACCTGTCTCTTTGGAGGGGTAAGAGGTACAAGGTGTGCCACAGGAAAATCCACCCATCTCTTTGGAGGGTCATGATCCTCCTACGTCATTTTGTGAGTAACACTGAATCTCTTTGGCTCACCCTCGACCATAAACTCCGTCGTACAGTTCCCAAATTTTCTGAAGGGGACTAATGAAGCTTGTTTGCTGAGCTAGCAAAGCTCCCTTTTCTATCATCGACGAGGATCGAGATTGAGGTTTGTAGTGGCGTTTTGTTCGGATAAAAGCTGAAGATCTGATCCTTCCCGAGTTTCTGCCATTCCCCGAGAAGTGGAATGCATCTCGTAAGTGTTGCACGGGTTCCTAATGAGGATCGCCAGCACAAGGAGTGGAATGAAGGAATCTACAAGCAGATGTCCTACTATGAGCTTGCATGGAGTAAACTTTCGAGGGGCAGATGGAAGGCCCATTGTCAGGGTAAGGATCTTCCCATAAAAGTTATACTATGCCCCAAACTTACATAATGCTGACTTTTTCCCTTTGCTTTGTAGGTTTACATAAGGCCACCGAACTTAGGCCGCTGGAAGGGGACGATGATACGTCCTTATCCATTGATACCCCCGTTATGGAACAGCCCGGGGCTACCATGGGGAAGAATAAGACAAAAAGAAAATCCTTGGGTTCCCCGGACCCCGAGGTGAAGATAAAAAAGAGGGCAACCACCCAGGCTCGTAAGCCCAAGAATAATACTAATTCCTATGTACCGAATACCAGACTCTTACTCACTTCACCGGCTCAGGGATGAGTCTAAAGAAGATGACATCTTCATCGCTCATGGATCAACCTAGGGAGCAGGCGATAACCGAGGAAAGGAGCCACGAGGTTGATCCCCTTCTGACTTGAGATACGGAAGTGGAGATGGGGGTTGTGACCTCCTGAGAAGCCGTGTATGTTCTAAAAGAGGTGATCAATGTGATAGACATTATTGAGATTCCATTCTATACCGAGTCCATGCTTGAAGAGGCCCAAGCGGGTAAGGAAAAGTCAAGCGAAAGAGTTCATGGTGCACACGACCCTCTCCACTCCTTCTTCGATGGCTTTAACATATCCACTTTGGAAGATTTTCCAGGCTGGGCGATAGGGCTCAAAAGGAAGCGTTGATCCTGAAGGGGAAACATGCTGACCTAGTTGAAAAGGTATAGGTCTTTGAAGCTGAAAATGTAGAGCTAGTCGTAGTGACTAACAACACAACCTCGCAGGTCCAACAAAAGATCAACTTGATCGACCATCTTTGAGCCGGGATGAATGAGGTCCAGACCATGGTTGATGGATGGAAAATTAGAATGGACCTGCTAGCTTTGGAGAAGAAAACCACTAAGGTGGAGCTAGCATAGGTTGAGAACCAAATTCGGTTGGCGAAGGACAAAGCTGACAAATGGTCTTAGCTGAACGATGATCTTCGAGCACAGTTGGGCTCGATCATCGCAGAGCGGAACACCCTCGATATAGAATATGAGGCAGTGAAGTCCAAATTGGACACAACTTCTGTCGATGCTGAAGAAATGGTGGCCCAATACAAGGCCGATAGGAAGGCAGTCGAGGCCCGCCTGCAGATAAAGGCTGAATATATGAAGTGGTTATCCCGAAGAGAGACCCTCAAAGAGATCCATGCCCGAGGTTTCGACCTGTCGGCTGATATCGAGGAAGCCAAAAAGCTTGAATCTGAGGAAAAGGAGCTTTATGATTATGAAGGTACCATAGGCTCCGAGGGTTCTGAAGGCTCCGACAGTTCTAGTGACGAGTCGGGTCCCGGTGAAGACCAATCGTAGATACCTTAGTAATTTTTAAATTTTTGTCTTGTATATGTGTGTGTGTGTGTATTATTTATTTTGAGGCTACTTTTATTGGACCTTTGTAGACATATTCGGGAATAGATATGAAATTTCCCTTTCTAGAAATATCGCGTCATTACTTTTCAACAATTTTTCAAATTTCTATTCATGTAATGTTTCTAATGATTAGCATGGAAACAAATGGAGTTAGAGGGGCGTTCATTATTCAGAGGTCTGAATGGAGCCCAACCTCAATACAACTTTGTTTGCTCAAGGCTTTGAAAACTCGATGTGACCGGAAGTTTTTTTAAGATGCTTAAGCGATTTTAGACGATATTTTAGCCAAGGGTAACCTTTTATCAGGTTTCAAGTTCTATAAAGGCCTTACATTCTGATTACGAGCTTCGGACGTCTCGGAGCTGTTTTTAGGGTGGCCGTAGCCATTTATTTTGGGCACTGCCTAATAGGTTTTTGGATTTTTTCGAACGACAGTCCCTGAGTAGGGGTAGCTATTGGGCTCTATAGTTTCCAAGCAGGGTTAGCCCGTAGGCACTTAGGATCCGGAATTTAAGAGGCAAAAAAATATGTAATAGCAAGGTGGAACTTTCTTTCATTTCTCAGTGTGTAAAGTACATGATCGAAAGCGCATAAAAATTTGTATCATGGCTAGAGTGGACTATGTGAGCACGATTCATATGAGCCTGTGGCCCTTACAGTGAATCCTAACCACCAAGACTTAGCTTCTAGTGTACGTGGTTTTTCTTTTTTACTTGCTAAAAACCTTAATCCGGAGGTAATGGCCCCTAGTATTTGTGGTCGAGCTTGAGAGGGATCGGATACTGTTGACATGAAGTGAGCGATCATTGACTCCGATTTGAGAATGGTCTTCAAATCGAAGTTAGCATGTTTTACTGTTGCCTCGTTAAAAACCTTGCCGGAAAACCCATTTTGGGACAAAACCAATTCAAGGGAAAAAGAGTACAACATGTGATTTCAGACCTAATAGCCACATCTATCCTTGGTTGTTGCCTGCAACTGTTAGTTTGATTCATAATGTGATTAAAGAGTAATTGATATTGTACCTTAGCAGAGTACCACTTTAAGTGTGCCACATTCCAATTGTTCGGTCGTTGCACACCATTTCCTACTTCGAGTTTATACGAGCCTTTGCAGGTAATTCCGATGACTCGATGCGAACCTTCCCAATTTGATCTCAGCTTCCCCACGTTCGAGTTTTGGGTGTGTAATGTTACTTTCTCAACACCATGTCCCAAATCTTAAAGTATTTGAGGTTGTCTCATTGATTGTAGTATCTTACTATCCGCTGTTTCTGGGCGGCCAACCGGACTAAGGCAGCCTCACACCTTTCATCCAATAGTTTCAGGCTCGTGATCATGGCCTCGCCATTTAACTCTTCGGCCTAATATTGGAACTTGAGTCTTGGTTCTCCCACTTTAACCGGTATTAAGTCTTCAGCCCTGTAAAACTAACAAAAATGGGGTGGCCTCGGTACTAGACTTTAAGGTTGTACGGTATGCCCACAGGACTTCCGGTAAGATTTCCTTCCATTTTCCTTTGGCATCGATCAACCTTTTCTTCAGGTTTTGAATTATGGTCTTGTTTGTTGATTCTGCCTATCCATTCCCACTAGGGTGGTTGATAGTATCTTCTTAATCTTCTGATCTTCAAAGAATTTATTTACCTTGCTACCAATGAATTGTCTCCCATTATCGCAAACGACTTCGGCCGTTATCCTGAATCGACATATTATATGGTCCCAAATGAAGTCAATGACGTCCTTCTCCCGAACCTTTTCGAATGTTTGAGCTTCGACCCATTTGAAAAAATAATTGGTCATGATTATTATGAATTGAGCCTTATTGGGTGTCCACGATAGGGGACCAACGATATCTATTATCCACTTCATAAATGGCCACAAGGATAAGACTAAGTGGAGTAATACTCCCGATTAATGGACCATCAGGGCGTGTCTCTACTAGTCATTGATTTTTTACATGAAGTCCTTCACATCTTTCTCCAATTTGAGCCAGTACTAACCGACCCTAATTAATTTTATGACCAAATATTCTACCCTGAGTGGTTCCCTCAAGTGCCTTCATGAATTTCTGCAAGGTGTATTCAGTATCTCCCGGCCCCGAGCACCTGTCTAGTGAACCACCGCACGTTCTCCTGAACAATGTCCCTCTGATCAAGCTAAATCCTGCAGCCTTGATAAGCATAGCTCTCGATTCTTTAGGATCCAAGGGCAATGTTCTAATCTTCAAGTAATTTATGTGCTTGTTCCTCCAACCCCAAGTTAAACTCGTTGAGTTTACTTCGATGTGGCCTTCTTATATCACCAATTTCATGAGTTGTACTACTATTCTCGAGATGAACTCATTGACATTGACTTATGATCCTAAGTTAGCCATAGCATCAGCCTTATTGTTCTGATCCCGGGGCACGTGCTGCACGGTCCATTACCAAAATTAATGCAGCGTTACCTGTAATTTGTCTAAGTACCTTCGCATCCGCTCATCTTTTACATTGAACGTTCTATTGACTTGGTTTACCACGATGAGATAGTCTTATTTGACTTAGATCACCTCGGTCCCAAGGCTTTTAGCCAATTCAATACCTGCAATCATGGCCTCATACTGGGCCTCATTGTTAGTCAATTGCACAGTTCTAATATATTGCCTAATTACACTCCCTGTAGGTAGTTTCAACATGATGTCTACCCCTTTCTATTTGAGGCAGCATCCATAAAAAGAGTTTAAATCCCCGAGATAGTCCCTAACGTCACACCTCCTTTTTTCTACTACACTCCCGGGAGGAGTATAATAAAGGGAGTTTTTTCCAACTTAAAGTAACAATCGAAACGCGATTTATTTCATTAAAAAGATTCAGAGTTGTCAATTGGGAGATTTATGGTATCCCAAGTCACCGGTTTAAAACCCCAAATCGAGGAAAAGAATGACTCTGTTTAACAGTCCGCGAACAAAAATCCGAGTAAGGAATTCTGTTAACCTGGGAGAAGGTGTTAGGTATTCCCGAGTTTTGTGGTTCTATCACGGTCGTTCAATTGTTATAATTGGCTTAATTATTTGATTTTCGAACATTTTGAACCTATGTGCAAATTTTAAACTTATAACTGCTTTTATTCATTTTTAAAGAAGATTGAACGTCGTCTAAAACATGTCTTTGGATCGCGTCACATGAAATACACCCGCAATCCGAAGTACATTTTATTCAACATTTTAGGATTTGAATTTGGGTCACATAAAATATACACCCAAATTTAGAAAGGTAATATTATTAAAATATGCGCCTAAAGCAACTACGTATTTAACTTTGCGAAGGACATGAAAATTTGTTAAATAGCACGCCTCGAGTTCTAAGTATTTTAAAAGAAAGGATTAAATGAGGGCCACACATTTGAGGTTTTATTTGGCGTGACGCACCTCAATTATTTTAGCTTAACTAAAGAAATGA
Organism: Nicotiana noctiflora; assembly: GCA_032618575.1. Lineage (NCBI taxonomy): Eukaryota > Viridiplantae > Streptophyta > Magnoliopsida > Solanales > Solanaceae > Nicotiana > Nicotiana noctiflora. Next base: position 140,471 of record JASVEL010006403.1, read on the forward strand.
AAGCCTAACCAGAATCTAAGGCATCTTATAGAAATCCTAATTGTCTGCTTCTCTTTTAAAACAAAAATCCAAAGCTTACTGTATTGTTTATTAATAGACCAGCTACCATTCCCATCATAAGCCCAAAGAGAGCCAAGTCTGTATGGGGTGCGTGCCAATAGAGTTCCTATGACACATACATCGAGCCTCCACAATAGCTGAAGGCAACCACATTTTAACATACCCAAATCGTAATTAAACCAAAAGAAAAAAACATTGCAAAATTATGGCTCGAAGCAGGCACAATTCAGATAAAGCCCGCTCAAATCAGGTGAGAACGAGGTCAATGGGTCGAACACAAACAACAGTAGCAAATACTAGAATTTAAACCCTACAGAGTTCCAACCCGGGTATTGAATCAAGCACACAATTAAGCCTATAGTTACTAGGTGTTAAAGCCATGACTAAAATTAACTGAAGCGCGTTCCCAGATCAGTTTAAGTTATCCAGACGCCTGTGACATCCACTTAAACTACATAAACTAAAAAAATCATGGAGAAACTTTGACTAGAGAATCATAATTCTTTCATCACATACTAAGGAGAACTTCAACCTATTTTAAACACAGATGTTGACTACCTGATATATGCAATACCAAGCCATTATATCTAAATAATCACAGAGTTCTATTGACACCCCCCATATTAGCATTTAGCCTCAACCTCCCAAACATCAATGCAACCATGAATTCATTCCCAAGCATGATTATGTATGCTATTTGGAACCAATAGATATAAATATATTAAACTTGACTAAGCTTTAAACACAATAATCTAACAACCTCAAGCAAATACAGAACATAAGAGCCTAGCTAAGTACACAATGATTCATGTAAATAAAGAGTATATGCATCATGAAGACCATAGATGAGACACGGGAGTCTGAGTCATGCTTTCAGCTGTTATTTCATCTTCAAAACTGCGGATTACATCTCTAGAGTTCAGGAAGAATACCTGGAATTTGAGAATAAAACCAAAAAAAAAAAAGAATTAGCAGCAAAGCAGCAGGCAATCAGCAACAAATGCCAACCAGATTCAACAGTAGAAACCCAGGAAATCAACTCGAAACCCAATTGAAAGATTGACCCTCAACTATCTTGAATCACAACTTTTAACAAACAAACATCAATTCATCTTGATATTAGAATAGGAATTCTCATTTTTTTAATTCTGAAATAAAGAAAACCCCTGCAGTTTTCAATGGAACAGTAGAACTGTTGTATTTTCTGGAATTCTATTTCTATTTTCCTTCTTTTGTATTTTTTTGTATGTGTCTTCCGGTGTTTAGCCCTTAAAATGAAAGGCAAAAGGCCCTTATATAGGCACACCTAAGGCAGTCTTGGCCTGACTACACAATTCCCTTTTTCACCCATCTTTTTGATTATTTTACCTCTTTTATCCCTCTAAAATATCTGAAAATCCCTGCTACCTAACAGACTAGTGCTCACCTTATCTTTTAGAACCTTCTTCATAACAGAAATGATTCCCTCATAACTTGAAATCCCTGTATTACCCTTTGCTCAACCAGTTATTACTCCTTTACCCCTTCCTTTGAGACCCCTTTAGTTTTTAGAATGACAATTAGCCCCTATACAGATTCAAAAGAATGACAAACATGACTAACTAAACATAAAAGGCTTCAAATAGATTAAACAACAGAATTCTCAAAACAAAAACTCAGAAAACTTAGACAATTCAAAAGTTGGGAAGAAGAAACAGATTAGCCCTGAATCAAAACATGATTATAAACCTCACAAGAATGTTAAGCCAATTAAACATTGTTCAAACAAAGCAAAAATCCACAAAACTTATTGTAATTAAACTAATCAGGATTGAAACGACTTTAGACCTAAACTAACTAAGACGACTATTGAAGTCTTAATCAATTATGAACTTGAACGGGGAAGAAGAATAGAAAAAGGAACACTAAGAAAAATACAAAAAATACCTAAGGGCATAATCAAAGGCAAAACTCACTGAAGAAGCCAACGACCAAAATTAACTCGAAGTAAGTGACTGAGGATAATCGGTTGCTCTTTGACAAGAACAACCCATTAGCCTTTGTTCCCAGCTAATTCGGAACTTGAAAATTCCAAGGAAGCTGAGCGTGGATTTATGACTTGGGGGACGACACAAAGTTTTCCTTAGAGTTTAACTATGAAATCGACATGAAGGAAGGCTAATTGTGCAAGGGCTTGAATTTTTGAGCGATTTGGGAACGTTTAGGTTTTGGTCCAGATTTTGATTGAAGATTCAAGACGAACCATGGGGATTTGAAGGAAACGGGTCATATATTTGAGAAGAAGAAGTGAAGGAGGTCTTGAGGTGTATTTTTGGTGAGGAACAGAGATAGCGCCGCCATCAATGGCGGTGGGAATTTGATGGCGGCTAGGGTTCTGAGTATGGGATTTCTGAAGGGAAATGAGAGATGATGGAGGGGGGAGGCTAGTTCGGGAACTAATATACCCGTTAACCCCTTACTTCCCAATCGTTAGATCAAGTGACCTCGACGACTGGGATCATCTACTAGCTAAACGAGATTGTTTTGGTTTAATGGGGAGATGGGAGCCGAGTCGGGGTGGAATGGGTCGGGTGAGGGGTGATCTGAATGGGTTTAGGGCCCGGGCCTTGGTGATTTTAGTTGTTTTTGGCCCAACATTGAGTCTCTTAACAAGAAGACCAAATTTTTTTCATTTTTTTTTAATTTTTTTTATCCAACGATTAAAAATTAAAACCTAAATCAAATATTAAACCCAAATTATCCTACCCAATTAATTAAACTCTAAGTAATAATTAACATAATTAATTAAATACCAAATTAGAAGAACTACTAAAATTAATATTGAAAAATACAAATTAAACTATTTTTTGTGATTTTCCCCATTTTTTATAAAATAACTCAATTACTTACTAAATCCTAACATGTTAAAATTAACTCCTAAATGAAAATACACATATTTTTGTATTTTTTTATTAATTAAACAAGAAATAAAAATGCAAACAATTAACAGAAAATGCCACAAAAAGCTATAAAATTGTAAATAATGAAAGAAATTATTTTGTTTTAAATTATGGAAGTAATTCATATAGGGCAAAAATCATGTGCTCACAGCTGCCCCTCTTTGCTCGAAAACACGAAGAGTTTTCGTGCAAAGATAAAGAAAGCGAATACGAGCAATTTTTGCGCGTTTGAATACTTCATGGGAAGTATTTTTTGAAATATTTGACCGCACCCTACTTCCAAGTTTGCCTACATATCCTTGGATAAAAAGGAATCAAGTCAGTATAGTTTAGGAATGTTTGGTAGTTGGGACTACCATGAAGCTGTGATTTTAGTGTTGCTGTTATTGCCTCTGCTTACCGAACCCCTTATCACACCATGTCAAAAATTGAAAGAAGCTAGACTAGACTATGATATATACATTACAAAAATCCTATCTATATCCTCAAACTTGCTCTTGCGGTTCTTATTGCCTTATTGACTTGTATTATCCCGGTGGAATTCCTTTGTTGTCGACTTGAATTATAGTCTAAGATGTTTTCCCTTTTTTCAGGTGGACGCTTGACTGTCGAACTATATTTTGAGATGTTTCCCTTTTCTCCATGTGGACGCCTGATTGCTGAACTTGAATTATATTCCCATGCTCTCCAGGCGGGCTCCTGACTGCTGACTTGAAATCTATTCCCTACTCTCCAGGTGGGCTCCTGACTACTGACTTAAAACGTATTCCCCGCTCTCCAGGTGGGCTTCTGACTGCTGGCTTGAAATGTATTCCCTTGTTCTCCAGGCGGGCTCCTGACTTCACGAAACAAACAAAACAAAGAAAATTCTCTGCCCCAGTTTGGTAGCTGGGCTCATATATGAGTGTTAACAAAATCATATTATGAATAAGAACTTAAAAGATTAAACTTGAATTATACTCCCTTGTTTTAAACTTGAATTATACTCCCTTGTTCTCCAGGCGGGCTCCCGACTACTGAACTTGAATTATATTCACATGCTTTTCAGGCGGGCTTCTGACTGCTGATCTTGAAATTTATTCCCTGCTCTCTAGGCGGGCTCCTAACTGCTGACTTGAAATGTATTCCCTACTCTTCAGGCGAGTTCCTTACTGCTGATTTGAAATGTACTCCCTGCTCTCCAGGTAGACTACTAACTTGAAATGTATTCCCTGCTCTCCAAGCGGGCTCCTGACTATTGGCTTGAAATGTATTCTCTGCTCTCCGAGCGGGCTCTTGACTGTTGACTTGAAATGTATTCCCTTGTTCTCCAAGCGGGCTCCTGACTGCTAACTTTGAAATGTGCCTCCTTGTTCTCCAGGCCGGCTCCTGACTGCTGACTTGGATGTATTCCCTTATTCTCCAGGTGGGCTCCTGACTTCAACAAAACAAACAAAACAAAGAAAATTTTATGCCCAAGTTTGGTAGCTGGGCTCATATATGAGTGTTAACCGAATCATATTACCAGATGTCAATAAGAACTTAAAAGCTAAAACTTGAATTGTACTCCCTTGTTCTCCAGGTGGGCTCTTGACTGCTGATTTGAAATGTATTCCCTACTCTCCAGGCGCGCTCCTGACTGCAGACTTGAAATGTATTTCCTTGTTCTCTAGGCGGACTCCTGACTGTTGAATCTAAATGTATTCCATGCTCCTCATTGCTGAACTTGAAATGTGCTTCCTTGTTCTCCAGGCGGGCTCCTGACTGCTGAACTTGGAATGTGTTCCCTTGTTCTCCAAGCGGGCTCCTGATTGTTGACTTGGATGTATTCATTGCTCTCCAGGCAGGCTCCTGATTGATGACTGCTGACTTGAAATGTATTCCCTTGTTCTCCAGTTGGTCTCCTGATTGCTGAAACTTGAATGTATTCCCTTGTTGTCCAGGTGGGCTCCTGACTGCTAAACTCGAAATGTATTCTCTTGTTCTCCAGGTGGGCTATAATTTCAACAAAAATAGATAAAATAAAGAAATTTTCTATCCTAGTTTGGTGGCTGGGCACATATGTGAGTGTTAAATTGAATCATTCTACCAACTATTATTAAAAATTTAAAAGCTAAGTCCTATTATAGGGATGTCTTGAAAACTCTTAATTAAACATCAATTATAGATCTAAGCTGTATATTCTAAAGGTATTACTTCCGCTAAGTCCTGTTATCTAAGAGGGTCATAAACTACATCCTATTATCCAGGAAGGTCCTGAAAACTCCTGATTGAATCCTATCTTAAATATACAAACATTGACACCAACTTAGATTCCTCTATGCTATTCATGATTATTTTTAAATTTAACTAAGACACCTTTTCCAGGAAGGTCCTGAGAGTTTACGGTCAAACCTATTTTTGTGCTTGCTCTTTTCCCTACAAAGAGTTTCTCCGAAACAAACAAAATTTTCTGCCACTGTTTCAATTAAAGAAATATATTGTTAGTTTAAAATGGTGATTAGTTGATGGCATTCTTGGTGAAGATGTCTCCACTTCCATGTTTTTCTTTGACCTGCTTCCCCAAACTAGCCCTGAACTGCTTGACTTTCTGACTAACTTTCAAACCCCATGACCTTCGATGATCCGAGTGTTCTATACCCATAATTTTGTTTTACAGCTCTAACCCCTTTATATGAACCTTTGCATCTCCCACGCCATTACCAAATCATTCTACCGATGAAACTTTCGGTAATTCCTTGTGTCCCACTTTACATCATGCTCTCTTTAGTATGTTCTAGCCACACCACGCTTTGCAATTTTGGAAGCTAGTAATGAGCTTTGAAATTGTAACGACCCGGCCGATCGTTTTAGAAAATTACGCCCCAATCCCCAATTTAACTGTTCCCCTAACTTCATTTATGCTATTGTGGTTTGCCGGGAGAGTCGGTTCTGAAATTTGGAGTATTTTGGGACACTTAGTCCCTAAATGAGAGCTTTAAAGTTAGAAAATGGCCCGTAGCCGGAACGGTGTTAAGACGACCTCGGAACGGAAATCCGATGGTTCCATTAGCTCCGTTAGGTGATTTTGGGGTTGGGAGCGCGTTCGGAAAGTATTTTGGAGGTTCGTAGCTCAATTAGGCTTGAAATGCCGAAGTTTGAAATTTTAGCGAATCCGAACGATAGGTGAGATTTTGATCCGGGGGTCGGAATGGAATTCGACAATTTCTGTAGCTTCGTTATGTGATTTTGGATATGTCCGCAAATTTTCAGGTCATTCGGACATCGTTTGGTCGGGTTTTAGATCGAATGTGCAATTCGGAAAGTTTTAAGAAATTTAGGCTCGAATCCGTTGTAAATTGATAATTTTTGTGTTTATGGACGTGTTTGGATGATTGGAACAAGTTTGAATAAGGTTATAGGAAGTGTTGGTGTTTTTGGTTGAGGTCCCGGGGGCTTCGGGTGAGTTTCGGGGTGGTTTCAGACCATTTCTAGACCATTTTTCACTGCTGGTTTTTGGCTACAGCAGTGCTCTACGCGATCGCGGGGTATTGGTCGCGATCGCGGTGAGTAAAATCTGAGAAATGAACTAATGAATCGCGATCGCGTAGATGGCTTCGCGATCGCGAAGAAGAGATTTCTGTCGCGCAGGCCCTACTTTGGAAGATCATATCTTTTTATCTAAAAGGTATTTTGAGGTGATTCAAAAACGAAAGTTGTAGCACATTATGTCTAGTTTTCAGAAAGCTAAAGAAATCCTCATTTGGAAATTTGTAGAAAACGTTATGTACGTTACACTCTATGCTGTCCGAGAAGGATATCTAAAACACATAAATGGATTTGAAAGCTTGTATCTCGCAATGTATAAGGATTCTGGAAATGATCAACACATGAAAGTTATAGCCCTGTGTGTCTAGTTCCCAGAACATCAAACCATTCATCATTTGGAGTTGTGTGTAAAAAGTTATGGCCATTTTACTAAAGCCTGTCCGGAGGAACTGGAACTTGTTCACCGCGATCGCGAGGCAGTTCCCGCGATCGCGAAGGTAATTTTTGGCCAACAATTTGTTCTCCGCGATCGCGAAGCACTTCCCGCGATCGCAGTGAACAAAATACCTGGGCAGAATGTTTAAAAACATTTCATCCGCGAACCAAACCCATTTTTCCACCATTTTTGGTCATTCTTGAGAGCTTTTGGACGAGAATTGAAGGGGTTTTGACAAGAAGTGATTAGAGGTAAGTCCTATGAACTAAATACATGATTTTATTGAAGAATCATCCTTGAAATTTATGAAAACATAGCAAAATTGTAAGAAATTAGGGCTTGGAGCAAAAACTTTAAATTTGGGATTTGAAGGGCCATTTGTGGTCCGATTTGGGAGATTTTTATATGGTTAGACTCGTGAGAGTACGAGGGTTTTGAAAACGTAAAAATATTTCAATTCCGAGCCGATGGATTCAGGGGTATTTTGGTCATTTCACCCACTTTCGCGAAGTAGCTGTAATTTTATCATTGTAGTTAGTTACTTGCGATGTTATTTATACTGTGTAATTGGTTTGACTAGATTCGGGCCACTCGGAGTCGGATATTCGCGGCAAGAGGGTTGTCTCTTAGCGGTTTTGTACCGGAATCGAGGTAAGTGGCTTGTCTAACCTCGTGTGGGGGAACCTTTACCCCTAGGATATTATGTGATAGTTTAAATGCCTTGTACGCGAGGTGACGGGCGTGTACATGCGCTGGTTGTTGTAACTCACTTTACTTGAATTGTTCAATTCGTGATATTCACTGTTCTTAATTTATTAAATTGTGACATTTACCTGGTATTAGTTAGGGAAGCATGATTAGGTAGGATTTATCTGTCTAATTGCCTAATTGTCCTACTTGAACTTCTTGATAATTGTTGGCACTAGTCCTCGGTGTAGTTGTAGTTAAGCATATTATATTTTCCATGTGCGTTTTCTTTATTTGTTGTGTTGGTGGACTACGGGTTCAATTCCCGGAGATCCCAGGGCTGTGGGTTCGATTCCCAGAGACCCGGATTTGCTATTTGTTTATGGACTGCGGGTTCAATTCCCGGAGATCCCAGGGCTGTGGGTTCGATTCCCAGAGACCCGGAGTGATATTGTTGTGGACTGCGGGTTCGATTCCCGGAGATCCTGAGTTAATGAGATATGGACTGCGGGTTCGATTCCCGGAGATCCCGAGATTTATTGAGATGTGGACTGCGGGTTCGATTCCCGGAGATCCTGAGATTTACTGAGACATGGGCTGCGGGTTCGATTCCCGGAGACCCATGGGTACTATCAATGGGACTGTGGGTTCAATTCTCACAGGTCCTGGACTTGTTTTATTGAGTTGGTTACTTGTTGTTATCTTAATTGTAGACGGTTGCGGTAATCATTTTATTGTTGCTATTTCGGAATTATTATCATTTAAACTGCTTATTATTGCTATTTCCATCATATTATTGTTTTTTCTCAGTAGGGCCCTGACCTTCCTCGTCACTACTCCATCGAGGTTAGGCTTGGCACTTACTGAGTACCGCCGTGGTGTACTCATGCTACTCTTCTGCACACTTTTGTTGTGCAGATCCAGGTACATCAGGACAGACTCATATTAGGTAATTCAGCAGCATTTTGGGAGATCTCGAGGTATGATCTGCTACGTCCGCGGATCCGGAGTCCTTCCTTCTATTCTGATAGTATTAGTAGATGTTTTCTCTCATGTCTTTGTTAGATACTCTTCACACATAGAGCCACAGTTGTATTCTTTCTTTTAGTCTGTGTTACCCGTGGGATTCCGGGTCTTGGTGGTGTTTATACAGTGTGTTTGACGGGTGTATGTGCCAAGCGGCACAAATTACATTCTTATTTATATCGTTTTCCGCTATTTCTTATTTAATGTTCATAAACTTGTATATTCCGCAACGTGTTAGGCTTACCTAGTCGTGGGGACTGGGTGCCGTCATGACATGTTCACGATTGGTGAACTAGGTTCGTGACAAGTTGGTATCAGAGCTCTAGGTTCGTAGGAGTCACGGGGCACAGACCGGTTACTTATATTCTCGCTGATCGATACGGAGACGTCTGTATTTATCTACGAGAGGCTATGTAACTGTTTAGGAAACTCTTCAATTCTTTGAATTCCTTATCGTGCGCCATTTATTCAGTTGGAGCCTATGTCATATGTTCTTTTGCATCCACTCGTGTATCTAAATTGTGCACTCGGTATCAAGTATGCGCCGACGGTTCGTGACGCTGCAGAGGGATTTCAAGGGAGTCAAGAATTTACTCAACCATTGTTACCACGTGTCATCCATATCGATAATGCAAGAGAATTGAGAGATCTTCAATTGTGCACATGGGGGTACACTAGGTTCTAGCATTCGGTTGATAGTACGGTCGTGAGAAGGTTTACTTAACTGCCAAATCGTCACAGCAATGGTAGAATCACAAGGTGGATGTAGATCTAAAGATAGTTGGTGGTAATAAAGACTATATGGTTCATATGAGATATCTATTTAGCGAAGGATTCAGCCAGCAGAGATACTGAAAAAAAAAAAATGAGTTTAACTGTCTTAAGAAGGACATGTACCAAACGAATGCCTTTGGCTTGTTTTATGATGAAGACGTACGAATGTTAAGGGCTAGTATCATGGATTAGCAAGATGTATCTTAAGGCTTCGTGTCAAGTGAAAGGATTTCACTATCAACGATGTAATTATGGGTCATGTGTCATATCAGATTTGGCCTGCGATGTATTTAGGTGCTATTCAAAAGTTCTTGAAAACTTGCGGATGGGCAAGAGTTGAGGCTCGTATGGTATAATGTTGGGACTTTAGATGTTCATGTGTCCCTAATAAACCCTGCATTTTATTATCAGCAAGGAAATATTTGACAAAGGCTACATGGTGCTTCGTAGGCGTGTGTGAATCATAGTATGTTTTAAGATGTTGTTGGTAGAGAATGCTCGGTGCATGGAGCGAGAAGATGTTTGGTTGTATTGGGATGAGGTCATACCCTATGATGTTAGAGTGCTAATAGAGCACATGTGGTTATATTCGTTGGATCAAGTCAGTTGCAGTTGAATAATAGTAAATGACTCGAGAGAATGGTTCTAATGTGTTCGAGAGTCGTGTAATAGTGGCGTTGGGCTAAGTGGGAGAGTCCCACCACTTAAGATTGGGTTGCATGGTTAATTACCTGTGTGAATTCTGGATATTAGCGTATATGAATTGTTGAATGCATGTTATGGTTAGCCTTACTGGCTCATGTTCAAACTTGAGGGAAAATTTATGATTTATGCCTCGTATAGGTGCAGGCTTCGCGGGAAGTGATTCCGCTGGGTGCTTTATCGAGAGGGTATTCATATGTTATAAAGAAATTCAGTAGAGTTGGTTGCGTATTGGGGCAAGTTAGAACCGGATGGTTCTCAATAGCGGTCCTAGTGAATTCAAGAGGTAAAGTGTGGTGCCTGATAATTCTGAGTCTATAAGTACAGTTGAGGCTCAAGCTTTGAAAGCAACTTATGAAGAAAGGCACAAAACGATCTATGATGTTTTGACTTGTGGTGTAGTATTTGAGAGACATGAAATGGTCGTCGTTCTTGAGATAGCATGGCCTCGTGATTTAAGGTCACTCGGGGTAAGTGCGGTTGGAATAAGTTAGGTATTGAAGGAAGATATTAACATTTCTAAGGCAATCAAGGATAACCTGGAAGGAAGTAGATTGATCAGCCATAGTTGAGTTGGCGTATTGGTGTCAATGTTCGATTCATGCAATGTGATCGAATTATGCATGTGATTTGTGGCGGTGCATTTGAGACTTGTCGGTCGCGGTGATTGATGTAATTCTGAAGTATTCTTCTGTTAAGGGCCTGTTATGAGTAGGCAGATCTCGGGAAGGGTTATGTTGGCTTGGACCACTACTTAGAGATTGGCATATTCGATGGTTATGAGAATTCGCCGTATGTTGTTATAGTTCTCCTGCAGTGAGCTAAATGGAAAGTCTTATGTGATGTAATATTAGCCTATCGTCAGTTCTAGAGCTATGATGGAAATTGTGTCTACCGTATATCGGCACGTGATATGCAGTGAGTAGTATGAAATTTGAAGTAAGGACCCAGGGTCACAGTTTGGTCAATGAATGTGATATAAAGAGCTCGGATGAGCAGGAAAGGAGTTTCAGTGTTTTGAGTAAGATGGGTATTAACATCAGTATCATTTGAGATCGGTGTTCTATGAGAAAGGCTTTGCATCCCGGTTAGGGACTCCTGATCGCTTTTCAGTGTTAGTGCAACCGGTAGGTTGAATGTGCAGGCCCGTTTAATTATTTGAAATATAGTGGGAGCTTGACCCACAAGAAGATTGTATAGGTGTGACTTGTAGTCACTTGATTGGTTAGAAATTTAAACCAAGTATGAGGATTTTGGTGATATCATCCATTTGAGAACTTATGCCCGGAGGGCACTCTGCTTAGTGGGTTATAGACCTGTGAAATATTATTGACTTAGCTTGGCACGACCAGGATAGACTTAAGGTCGGTGGATAGATTTAAATGTGGAAGTGAGCCTTGCGTCAGGCCGATTATGTTTCTTCAAGCAATGCGCCCTTTATGGAGGGATAGTCGCGGTCTTATTTCGCGGTTAGTTAATTCAAGTAAAGATATATTGCGCCGTATGAGTGTGCGACGGCTTGGTAAGTTCCTTATGTGTTGAGGTTCCGCTTAGCGGTGATGTTATATGAGCATGATGGCTCTTGAGGCTCATATCTTATGTCGCACCTCAGTTGTGCTTGAGTTCATAGCCTATAGCGCTATATGTTTTCATTGAGTCCTATATCATGCACCTTAGTGTGCTTATGATCGATATTCAGTATTTTGATGTGATGAGCTATTCAACTCGACATATGACTCTTTGTGTGAGTCTATATTGTTGGGATCGGGTGGCACGCCGCCATGGTTATATTGTTGGGATCGGGTGGCACGCCGCCATGGTCATATTGTTGGGATCGGGTTGCACGCCGCAACAGTGTGATGTTTATTTCAGTGTCTATAATTGCTTTTATGTGTTCCATTTCCTATTTTCTGAGGAGGTACATGTTAGTGTGAGAGTTGAATAGTTCTCTCTAGTGTTCGCCTTCCTTTTGTAACACGTACGAATTAGTAGCCTACTGGCACATTGTGTCATCTTGTGGGACTTTTGATTATGTCTGATGTGGCTTATCGCCTGAGCAGTTCGTACTGGGTGAGATGAGATTATGTGATTTGGGGTCAGTGCAAACCGATTATATGAAGTATATTATAGAGGAAAGGATCATCCTCTAGTTTAGGACAAGGTAATGGATCCTGTCAAGAGTATAGACCCAATGAATTGTTGATTCAGTAGTTGGTTATGGATATCGGCACATCTCTTCCGTCGTGTCAGTATTGTAAAAGTTGGAACGAGACCTATGTAGATCGTGAGGTGCAATGGGAGCATCCGATTCGTTGAATTTTTGGCTAATTTGATCATGAAATATTATCGTGGTCCTGTGGATTTTGTGTTACAAGGTAAGAATCCAGCAAGGTTATGGCAGTCATGTTTGAGGACGGCGTTTGAGGAATATTGAGTGATCTCTTGATGAAAACAAGCTTGACATAGAATTTCGGATGTTGGAATTAGGCTCTAAGACTTAATTGTTGAACAAGAGGGAATATCTTCAGATTATATCAGGCTAATGTGCCCAGCTGAGTCCTAGATCTATTGGCCCTTTTAAGATTTTGAGGCATATTGGGGAGGTTGCTTATGAGTTAGCCTTACCTCCCAGCCTAGCCGGAGTCCATCCCGTATTTCATGTCTCCATGCTCCGGAGATACCATGATGACTTGTCGCATGTGTTAGATTTCACTTCTGTTCAGCTAGACAAGGATCTGTCTTATGTTGAGGAGCCAGTAGCCATTCTAGACAGGCAGGTCAGAAAGCTAAGGTCAAAGAACATCGCTTCGGTAAAGGTTCGGTGGCGGGGCCAGCCGGTCGAGGAGGCGACTTGGGAGACCGAGCAGGATATGCGCAGCCAGTACCCTCATCTTTTCACTACTCCAGGTATGTTTTCTATGCTCGTTCGAGGACGAACGAATCTTTTAAGTGTGGGAAGATGTAACGACCCGGCCGATCGTTTTAGAAAATTACGCCCCAATCCCCAATTTAACTGTTCCCCTAACTTCATTTATGCTATTGTGGTTTGCCGGGAGAGTCGGTTCTGAAATTTGGAGTATTTTGGGACACTTAGTCCCTAAATGAGAGCTTTAAAGTTAGAAAATGGCCCGTAGCCGGAACAGAGTGTTAAGACGACCTCGGAACGGAAATCCGATGGTTCCATTAGCTCCGTTAGGTGATTTTGGGGTTGGGAGCGCGTTCGGAAAGTATTTTGGAGGTTCGTAGCTCAATTAGGCTTGAAATGCCGAAGTTTGAAATTTTGGCGAATCCGAACGATAGGTGAGATTTTGATCCGGGGTCGGAATGGAATTCCGACAATTTCTGTAGCTTCGTTATGTGATTTTGGATATGTCCGCAAATTTTCAGGTCATTCGGACATCGTTTGGTCGGGTTTTAGATCGAATGTGCAATTCGGAAAGTTTTAAGAAATTTAGGCTCGAATCCGTTGTAAATTGATAATTTTTGTGTTTATGGACGTGTTTGGATGATTGGAACAAGTTTGAATAAGGTTATAGGAAGTGTTGGTGTTTTTGGTTGAGGTCCCGGGGGCCTCGGGTGAGTTTCGGGTGGTTTCGGACCATTTCTAGGCCATTTTTCACTGCTGGTTTTTGGCTACAGCAGTGCTCTACGCGATCGCGGGGTATTGGTCGCGATCGCGGTGAGTAAAATCTGAGAAATGAACTAATGAATCGCGATCGCGTAGATGGCTTCGCGATCGCGAAGAAGAGATTTCTGTCGCGCAGGCCCTACTTTGGAAGATCATATCTTTTTATCTAAAAGGTATTTTGAGGTGATTCAAAAACGAAAGTTGTAGCACATTATGTCTAGTTTTCAGAAAGCTAAAGAAGTCCTCATTTGGAAATTTGTAGAAAACGTTATGTACGTTACACTCTATGCTGTCCGAGAAGGATATCTAAAACACATAAATGGATTTGGAAGCTTGTATCTCGCAATGTATAAGGATTCTGGAAATGATCAACACATGAAAGTTATAGCCCTGTGTGTCTAGTTTCCAGAACATCAAACCATTCATCATTTGGAGTTGTGTGTAAAAAGTTATGGCCATTTTACTAAAGCCTGTCCGGAGGAACTGGAACTTGTTCACCGCGATCGCGAGGCAGTTCCCGCGATCGCGAAGGTAATTTTTGGCCAACAATTTGTTCTCCGCGATCGCGAAGCACTTCCCGCGATCGCAGTGAACAAAATACCTGGGCAGAATGTTTAAAAACATTTCATCCGCGAACCAAACCCATTTTTCCACCATTTTTGGTCATTCTTGAGAGCTTTTGGACGAGAATTGAAGGGGTTTTGACAAGAAGTGATTAGAGGTAAGTCCTATGAACTAAATACATGATTTTATTGAAGAATCATCCTTGAAATTTATGAAAACATAGCAAAATTGTAAGAAATTAGGGCTTGGAGCAAAAACTTTAAATTTGGGATTTGAAGGGCCATTTGTGGTCCGATTTGGGAGATTTTTATATGGTTAGACTCGTGAGAGTACGAGGGTTTTGAAAACGTAAAAATATTTCAATTCCGAGCCGATGGATTCAGGGGTATTTTGGTCATTTCACCCACTTTCGCGAAGTAGCTGTAATTTTATCATTGTAGTTAGTTACTTGCGATGTTATTTATACTGTGTAATTGGTTTGACTAGATTCGGGCCACTCGGAGTCGGATATTCGCGGCAAGAGGGTTGTCTCTTAGCGGTTTTGTACCGGAATCGAGGTAAGTGGCTTGTCTAACCTCGTGTGGGGGAACCTTTACCCTAGGATATTATGTGATAGTTTAAATGCCTTGTACGCGAGGTGACGGGCGTGTACATGCGCTGGTTGTTGTAACTCACTTTACTTGAATTGTTCAATTCGTGATATTCCTGTTCTTAATTTATTAAATTGTGACATTTACCTGGTATTAGTTAGGGAAGCATGATTAGGTAGGATTTATCTGTCTAATTGCCTAATTGTCCTACTTGAACTTCTTGATAATTGTTGGCACTAGTCCTCGGTGTAGTTGTAGTTAAGCATATTATATTTTCCATGTGCGTTTTCTTTATTTGTTGTGTTGGTGGACTACGGGTTCAATTCCCGGAGATCCCAGGGCTGTGGGTTCGATTCCCAGAGACCCGGATTTGCTATTTGTTTGTGGACTGCGGGTTCAATTCCCGGAGATCCCAGGGCTGTGGGTTCGATTCCCGGAGACCCGGAGTGATATTGTTGTGGACTGCGGGTTCGATTCCCGGAGATCCTGAGTTAATGAGATATGGACTGCGGGTTCGATTCCCGGAGATCCTGAGATTTATTGAGATGTGGACTGCGGGTTCGATTCCCGGAGATCCTGAGATTTACTGAGACATGGGCTGCGGGTTCGATTCCCGGAGACCCATGGGTACTATCAATGGGACTGTGGGTTCAATTCTCACAGGTCCTGGACTTGTTTTATTGAGTTGGTTACTTGTTGTTATCTTAATTGTAGACGGTTGCGGTAATCATTTTATTGTTGCTATTTCGGAATTATTATCATTTAAACTGCTTATTATTGCTATTTCCATCATATTATTGTTTTTTCTCAGTAGGGCCCTGACCTTCCTCGTCACTACTCCATCGAGGTTAGGCTTGGCACTTACCGAGTACCGCCGTGGTGTACTCATGCTACTCTTTTGCACACTTTTGTTGTGGAGATCCAGGTACATCAGGACAGGCTCATATCAGGTGATTCAGCAGCGCTTGGGGAGACCTCGAGGTATGATCTGCTACGTCCGCGGATCCGGAGGCCTTCCTTCTATTCTGATAGTATTAGTAGATGTTTTCTCTCATGTCTTTGTTAGATACTCTTCACACATAGAGCCACAGTTGTATTCTCTCTTTTAGTCTGTGTTACCCGTGGGATTTCGGGTCTTGGTGGTGTTTATACAGTGTGTTTGACGGGTGTATGTGCCAAGCGGCACAAATTACATTCTTATTTATATCGTTTTCCGCTATTTCTTATTTAATGTTCATAAACTTGTATATTCCGCAACGTGTTAGGCTTACCTAGTCGTGGGGACTGGGTGCCGTCATGACATGTTCACGATTGGTGAACTAGGGTCGTGACAGAAATCCTTTCTTATTTTCTTTGAACAAGACTGACATTGAGACATCTTAGAGAAACAAACCCCAAAAGAAATAAAATGCAATGACCTTGAGAGTTAAGGATAAAGAAAATCCAAAATCGGACGACTTGCTGAAAAAAAAGAAAAGGAAAAAAGACTTATCTGAGTGGACCAGCTGGTACCATTGATCATGATATGCATTTTGGACTAATTGGCCTAATTCGTCCAACTAATCAACTTTCTGTTACACCTCCTTTTGGAGCTACCGCACCCCGCGAAGGGCTCAAGGGCGCGGTAAAGGGAGTTTTTCCAATTAAAGGACAATCGAAACGGGATTCATTTATTTAATTTAGAGTCGCCACTTGGTAGATTTATGGTGTCCCAAGTCACCAATTTGAATCTCGAACCGAGGAAAAAGTTAACTCTATATTATAGTCTGTGCAACAGAAATTCGGACAAGGAATTCTGTTAATTCGGGAGAAGGTGTTAGGCACTCCCGAATTCTGTGGTTCTAGCATGGTCGCTCAACTGTTATATTTGGCTAAATTATCTGATTTTAATACATGTTAAACATACGTGCGTTTTTTAACTTTTAACAGCTTGTGATTATTATTGTTTATATAAGAATTGCGACGTCGTGAAAACGTACTTCAGAACACACTGTACCGGTACGCCTATGGCCTTTAATACATTTCGACTTCGTCGAGACTTGGATTTGGGTCACATAAATGTGCATCCGGTTTTAGGAAAGTAAAATTATTAGCTGACGCGCCTAAAATAACTACACGTTTGCACTTTGCGAGGGCCATGGAATTCGCTAAATGGCACGCTTTGAGTTCTAAGGATCGATACGAGATTAATTAAATGAGGATCATGCAATTGAGATTTTATTTGGCACGGCACACCTCGGTCTAAAGAACTACACTTATTAAAGGGGACTATACTAATAACAAATTTATTATTAAGGAAAGCTTGACTGAAGTTGCGCAAACGCATATTCCAAATTAATTTTAGGATTATGGTAATATTACGCGAATGCATACGCAACCACAATCGCATTAACTCCCAAAGGCAAACTAACATTGTGCAAATATACAAAAATCACATAATAATAGGCGTATTAGGCTCAAGAAGTAAATTAATATGTATATCAGAACATCCAAACAAACTAAAAAATGAAGGAAAGCCAACATATAAAGATGAAATATTAATTGATATCCATTTCATCGACACAACAATCACCAAACCAAGAGACTTAACAAACTGACAAGTTAGACAATTCTCTAATCATTCGCAACTTAAACAATGAAAAAGTTTACTAAAGCAATAAGTTGTGTCGGTCAATAACAAATACTACTAAGTAAGTATTTCTTTCTCCTGAATTAATGTGTCTACATGTGCATAATAAGAAAATTAACAGTGCATTAGCTATTTAAAATTTTCCAACAACCAAAACTTAGGTTCTAGCTAAACCCAAAACCTACTGTTGTCCAAGTTCTACAAAGGAAATAAATTCACAACCTTCTCATCAAAGATGCAGTAACATACAAATTGATCGACAATACTATAAGCTAAAACACGTTTAAATCTTCCAACAAACCAATTACTCAGAAAAGGATCCAATCATAAAAAGATAACAATGTATCGAAATTCATGGAGAGGAACAAAAGACACGGTTCATATTATGTCCAAATAACCATTTCAGTAACCTTAAACCTATATGATGATGCCTTCAATTCATTTTTGAATCAAGACCTCACAACTATATTCTCTCGGAATCAAACCAACAAATAACCACCAATTTCACTATACAATATTCAGCAACATAAGAAATGGCTAGACTAAACAGGTACAATATAGAATCACTTACTTAATAATATTGAAATGGACGAAACAATAGAAATAAACTTGGAATGCAACTTGTATCCCAATTGTTTTAGATTCAAAATGCAGATTCACATTCGCATGTCCTCTAGGATTCCAGAAGATACCTGGATGGTGACAATAGAAGAAGGAAAAGAGAGTAATCAGCAGTAGTAACACAGTAGCACCAGCAACAGTAATACAACAACAACAAACCAGACTTAAACAATCAGCAAGAACAATTTCCTCCAGAATGCACTTTCAACCGACAGCTCAGAATCAATTGAAAAACCAAACAAAAATAACCAACACCCAATAGAATCGAATGAACTTGAACTTAAAGCAGAAATGGACCAGCAGTTATCAGAATCACCTAACACACTCGAATTGAATCAAAAGGACCCAATGGAACAGTAAGACCCAATGTATTCTATATTTTAGTCTCAGAAACTGATCTTAAATTGATTAAACTCTCAAGAGACACTCTAAAAAAACTGATTTTCAAGTCTCTAAAGCTAATCACTCTCAAAGCTTTCTCAACTCCTCTTTTTTAAATCAAAATCTGTGTTTATGAGTATCTCCAATGTTCTAGCTCTCTCCCCCCTGAATGTCTGTCCCTGTTCTATTTAAAGAATAAAATCAACTCATTTTTTATTCAAATCCTTCAATTTTCAGATTGTATATTCTTTCACATGTGCACCCATTTAACCTTTTATCATTATCCTCATGTTAGTTCTGATTTCCAGCTCTTAAAGACATTATACAAGGTGTCAGTTCTACTACTTTTTTTATTTCTCCGTTAAACTACACTTATATATTTTCAGTTTTTTTAAATGCTCCCCCATGTTACCCTGCTTTCCAACTATTAAAAACACTGAACATTCTATGATAACCTAGTACATTAATAGTCCCCAAAATGACCAAACATGGTAGCCGAATTCATTCAAATTGATTAACTCAAAACCATCTAGTCCAAATTCAGCTATAACTCAAACTTTTCAAAGTTTCCAACACATGAACATCAGTAGCTATTCACATTTTTTTCAACAAGAATGAGCAAGATAATAAAACAAGTTTTGTAGAGAATTAACACCTCAATGACATATGGTCAAATTAGCCAAATATGTATTAACAGTGAACAATCAAATAGAACCAATACAAAAATGGTTTGAATTCATTAGGAAAAATCTAAGAAAAACAAAGCGAGTATAGAAGATTTAGGCATATATACAGTGAATCTTCATCTATACGTCTGATAACAATCAAGTAAAGTCGAAATAATATTTAATATTTATGTCTCAAATCATTCTTATATTGAGAAGAAACAGAATTTCTTAATGAATTAAAATTGAAAATTAGAAGACGACGGGTAGAGGGGCTGGGTTGTTTGGTCGAGCCGGCGATGAAGGTGAACATTGTTGTTGTGCGAAGAAAAAGATGGAAGATAAAGAAACGATCAACGGTTAGGGGGTGGTATGTGGTGTATTCTGTCCGTGTGTGTTGATGTTTTTTTGGAGTGTGGGAGATGAAATAGCAGTGGCATTTGGTGTTCTAGGGCTGGGGGTGATAAGCTACTGCGATTTTCTGGTTCGTGGCTTGGAGGTGGCGATGAGGTGGTCGATGGGAGGGCTGAGGCGGTGTCGAAGAAGAAGAGAATGGGGAGGGGGTTCCAAAGGGTTTCTGATTAGGTTGGGAATGATTCAAGTGGGGGGGGGGGGTGGGTTATGTCCGGACCGGGTCGGGTCGACCTGGGTATGGAAAATTTTGGGCGGGTAGGGGATGTGTTTGAATAGTTGGAATGGCTAAGATTGGTTTGGGTTGGAAATTTTTTGGCCCAAATCTAATTTCCTCTCTTTTATTTAATTAAAACTAATCCTAAATTTATATTATGAAAAAGCCCAAATTAACTTAAAAATACTAATTAAATAATTATGATCATACATAATTAAATATCAAATTACACAAATTTTGATATTAAATAATAATAAAAAATGCACAATGCATTCCACTTTTTTTTTTCATTTTTTGTAAAGCAACTTAATTACTCCTAGTTGTAAAATTAAATCTTAAATGCAGATGCAATATATTTTTGTATTTTTTATTAATTTAACAAATAAATATGGATACACAAATGCAAACAAATAAGAGAAAAATAGCACAGAATCCGCAAAAATTACAAACAACAAACAAGACTATTTTATTTTGCATTTTGGGAGTAATTTTCTTGTAGGGCAAAAATCGCGTGCTCACACTTTCAGTTGCCGTAATTTGTTGCCTAGAATTCCATAACCTTATTTCTTCACCCAAGACCTAACCTTATTCATCATGTGGTGTCTTGAACGGTTTTCACCCACAGACCTCTCCCATTTGTTCACTTCTCAACTCACTTTCGTATTAAGGTGCCCATGAGGGTTTTTACCAATAAGACTCTCTCATTTTCATTTATCTCAACTCACTTTCGCCTTAAGGTGCCCATGTGGATTTTTACCAATAAGACTCTCTCGTTTCAATTCATCTCAACTCCTGTCGCCTTACGGTGCCCATGTGGATTTTCACCAATAAGAGTCTCTCATTTTTCATTACTTTCATGCTTGGACTGGAGTGTTGCCCCTAATATGAATCACTTCTTCTTGCTTGACTTGGCATTTCTTGAAGATGGATCAAAAGGTCTTTCTTTGGACCATAATGTGGGTATTTGGATAAGGTTAGAAAGAAAGGGGGCTAAAGGCTCAAAACAATCCAAATGGGTTAAAAAGTTACAAATTTTGGAATCAGATCTCTTACAACAACCGCAACTTCTTCCCCAATTTTCTTGCTTGGGGACTTCTGGATTTCAATTTTCATGGGAGTGAACCATGAGGTTAACTATGTATCCTTTAAAGGAATCAGGTCGAACGTAGTTCATGGCATAAAAATTACTTTGTTGTTGTAATTTTTCTTTCTTTTTCTTCCGTTTTCTCTTCTTTTTTTTCTTTCTTCCTTTTGCCTTTTCTCTTATTATTTTTTTCTTTTTCTTCTCTTTTTTTTTCTTTTTCTACTATTTTCTCTTTTTATCTTTTTCCTTTTCAATTTTCTTCTCACTCTTTTCTTTTATTTATCCTTTACACTTGTGTTTCTGAGCTTTGCTACTGATTCCAAAAGAGGGGTATAAAAGAAGACAAATAAGGCTCAAGGGGGTAATAAATGATAAAGTGTTTAGATAGCATAACAAGTGTCTTCTTCATTCCAATCTCCAAAACATACCAAGTACAAACAAATACAATTAAAACAATGAAAATCATACATAATATCTCTTGATCGCATCGGAATTGATGGCAATTTTAACACGGAATTGATGGCCATTTCAACACACTTGCCTTCTCTGTCTGTCAAATACAAAGCACCGTTGGACAACTTTGTGGTCACGATGAACGACCCCTGCCATGTGGGGCGAACTTGCCTTTGGCCTCAGCCTGATGTGGAAGGATACATCTCAATACCTATTAACTCACTTTGAACTTCCGTGGACACACCTTCTTATTATATGCTCTTGCCATTCTCCGTTGATACAACTGGCTATGTTATACTGCCGTTAATCTTTTCTCATCAATCAGACTTAATTGCTGCGATTGAGTTTTGACCCACTCATCATCATAAATCTGTGTTTCATCATCAAGCTATATTTTGGATTCTCAGGATTAAATTGGCTTTCAAAACTTGGCCAAAGATTCCTCATGCATGTCATGTCATTGAAACCATCATAAAAAGAACTGTACAAGAAAGAAAATAAAAACAAAAATGAAACTATCAGGAATGAAGTAAAGGGAAAATTGCATTTCATTGAAATTGAAAGATAACAAGGTTTAACACATCCAAATGGACGGAACATAGAATCTGAATCACAACCCTGGAATAATCCAAACAACTAAAAGAAAATCAAAGCCCACTACCAAAACTCCCTCCAAGTAGAAAGAGGAGTAGCTTCCCAATTGTTGACCTTCATATTAGGCCTGACAAAATGCACCTCTTCATCACCAAAACATTCCCCAATTTCTACCGTGCTCTTTTCATCAAATAGACTTTGGACCCTCTCAAATCGACTCCTCATCAAAGACAACCCAGGTTTTGGAACTGCTGACACCGGATGCTTCACTACCCCTGACTTGACATATGTTCTGAAGAGGTGTGGGACAGGCCTAGAGAGATGCCATACTTTCTTTTCCAACTTTGTAGCCTTTTTCACATCATCCCCTGTAGGCGTGAACCCCAGATCAAATGTACCTAGATTTTTACACAGAGATACTGGCTGCACGATACCTTGCAAAGATGTACCCAAACCTTGATAAAAGTTCTCATTAACTACCATGCAGATCGAAGGTGATAGCCTCAGCCTTGGAATGCATTTTCCTTTAGGAATCCTTTCGATAGACGTCATTTCGAATGTTTGATAAGCTAAAGGTCCTTTATCATCTCTGGCCTCAATAAATAGAACATATGAATCTTCATAAAGGGATCAATACTCTTCCCCACGCACCACTATCTCTTATTTGTCCCACACAAATTTCAATATTTGATGTAACGATAATGGCATTGCCTTAGTCGCATGTATCCAAGGCCTACCGAATAACAAATTATGTGGGGCAAATACGTCTAGCACTTGAAATTTCACAATGAAACTAATTGGACCTATCACTAATTCAAGCATTATATCTCCAACAGAACCTTTTCCTTCCACATCAAAACCTCGAACACCTACATTGTTCATATGGATTCTTTCGGTGCCGATCTTCAACTTTTGCAAAGTGGAAAGAGGGAAAATATTTGCACTGGATCCATTATCAACCAACACCCTGGTGACAAAATAATTTTTGCCCTTCACCGTGATACAAATAGCTCGATTGTGTTTCACACCCTCTATAGGAAGCTCATCATCCGCAAAAGTGGTCCTATTTGCTTCGAAGATCCTGCTAACGATCTTTTATAATTGATTCATTGTGATCTTATCAGGAAAATGTGCCTCTTTCAGAATATTCATTATGGCCCTACGGTGTTCATTCGAATATGTCAACAAAGATAATAGAGAAATATTAGCTGGAGTTTTCCTTAATTGTTCAACAATGGAATAGTCTTGCACTTTCGTCTTTCTCAAGAACTCTTCAACCTCTTCCTCATAACCGGTCCCCTTACTAGCATTTGGCTATCCTTAAAAATCTTGGCCTTCCTTAATTCTTTGGAGGTAAGACATCCTCCGAAATGAATTGGCCCTTCGATCTCAACAAATTCTTCCTCCACTTCTTTTCCCGTATGTATCATTGTTGCTCATTTGTAGTTCCCCGGGACATCCTTTGTCTCAACCACCGGCAACTGAGTCATTGATTTAATAGCAACATGGGTAATGAGAGACCATTTCACAACTACAACAGGCTTGCTTGTCGTCCCTAATACCACCAACTTTGGCATTTTTCGAAAAGCCCCGACACCATTCGAAGACCTTTCTGCAAACATCACACATTTTCTAGATACTTTATCTTGCTCTACAACCTTAGCGGGTTTTGCAATTTTAATGGGAGGCTCAAAATAAGGAGAACAATAGTATGGTTTTGAGGTCTTGAAAGTTGGCTTTGTACCATAATATTGGGCATCAAGAACTTTGAACAAGGTTTCTCTAGAAGATAAATGGATGTTGGCCTGGGAGGAGCTGCAAAAATGGGAGTAGTTAATGACATGCTCGTTTTGTCGGGTGGAGCATGAAAACGCTGGGACAAGATGCCACGGTAGTTGTGGCAAGGGGTAAAGCCTGGGGCATGTTGGGAGGAGAGTCCAACAGCATTGGGAATCTAGGATTGTGATGGTAGTGGGACAGAAGCAAGACTTTCGATATGGTTGGTGGGGAATGAGGATAGAGGGTGCCCACTAATCCAAGCCTGGTACATCTCCATTATCTGGCATTTTAACCTTAGCCTCTTATTTCAACTCAAATTCTGATTCGACAACACGTATGTCTTATCCCTCAATAGTCATGGCTGTCTTGCTGTTTGACATAGCTGCATGGATCACCCCCTCCACCCGAATGCCACAAACTAACCACCTGCATGAACTCAAATACACCAAGCAACAACCTTGTTAGTGGTTAGGGTTTTACAGATTGGTAACCACACATGTTGGGGCATGAATGCACATGAGCAGTTAACCATTTATATTATGCCTTTGATCGGCTGCATGCGTCATCCCGACTTTCCTCATTTTCATTTGCCACATTTCTCTTTTTCTTGCCTTTGCTTTTCTCTATTTTTGTTCTCTCATTCCTCCCTCTTGTTTAGTTATTGTTTTCTTCTCTCAGTTTCTTTCTCTTTTCTTTCATTTTCTCTCTTTTTTCCTCTTTTTTTTTTGGTTTTTCCCCTCTTGTTTTTCCTCTCTTTTCACTTTTTTTTTCTTCTTTTGAATTTGGTTACGGTCGAATCCTATGAAGACTTCCTCCATATCATGACCCCCCATGAATCAGACCAAGCGTAGTTCTGAAAGATATAAACGAAAAAATGAATAACAAAAAACATTTTGGGATTTTCAATTTTTCATAAAAAGCAAATACTTTGATTATAATGACTCGAAAAACTCAAGACTCAAAAGCAACTAACAAACTCTGAAAAAATGAAAATGCTAACTCAAAGACCTACAGACACTAATTTAGCTTACAGACTTCAAAAGCATAAAAGTATAGACTCAATAATCACGAATACATTAATGCCTCAAAATATCCTGGTGCCTACGGGGCATCATTCGGCCTCGCCGTGGGCCTATGTGCATGATCCCCTTGGATCCTCTTTAAATCACTCATGATTTGTCGGACAAATGTCATCATCACTGCAAAGAAAGTGGTACGGGTCATATCCTCACATGCTTGGCACTTCACAACAATATAATCGGCAATGGCCCTAATCTTCTCTCTAATCCTAACCTTCTCCTTAAGTAGACGCCTGACCTACTGATTATGGGCCTCTAATACCTGAGTGTCGTGGAAATGTTGATTTTGTAGTTGTTGTACTTCTTCCTCCATCTGAGCCATAAGATCATAAAATTGTTCCCTTTCAGCTTTAAGATCCTTGGCTTGTTTGATCATTTTGTTCTCGACAACAGTGACTCTTTTCTTTAACCTCGCAACTTCATCTTCATATTGCTCTTTAATTGCCTAACCAAGCATGCTCTCTCTTCCGCATTCTTAGCCAGTTCTGTTCGCGCCTTTACCAACTCATTCTCCGCTTTGTTCAAATCAAAACCATAATCATCCACTTTCTGCCTAAGGTTATTTATAAGTTTTTCATCCCTTGCACTCCTTGTAGGATTTTCGGCTGCTAATTTCATCTCTCGAATTTGAGCTCGAAAGGCTTCATTTTCTTTTGCTAGATTCCTCTTTTCTCCCTCATCGGGTGCGGCTTGCAAATTGTTTTCAAACTGAAGGTCTCGGACCTGCTTCTCCAACCTGCTTATGGTGGCTCTATACTGATTTTTTTTGGTCAGCCAGTCCCACTGCACCTATGCTCCATCGGTGAACTATTAGACATAGGGTCTTTTTGCAGGCCTTTTCGGTTCCTAATGAACTCGGGATCTTTTACCATACGAAGCAAGGTAGCCAGGCTCCAACTCTCCTCTAGATAGATCTCACACTTGAGTTTTAGACTCTAAGAATCTACATTGATGCCGAATCTAGCGCACTTTTTCCTCTGGGAAGGCAGCTTTGGGTTCTAACTCAATGACTTGTCGACTGAAATCCTCATCGTGTGGGATGGTCTGGTATCGGCCTAACTGACGTAGGACTCTGTGCAGGGCATAAGGCCGAATACTCTGAAGACCCATCTATGAGCACGTGATTTTTGCCCTATATATGAATTATTCCCAAAATGTCAAACAAAAACATTTCTTTATTATTTTTACAATATTTGTGAATTTTTGTTTCATTTCTGATAAGTGTTCGCATTTTTACTTGTACGTTTTAAATTATATGAAAATACAAAAATACATGTAGCATTTGTGTGGGATTTAATATCATATTTCCAGTGTTTGTTAGTAGTTTAAAATTATTTACATATAAAGAAAATGACAAAAAATGACTTTATACATTTTTATTTTTAATTCGTAGAATTTGTCTAAAATTTTAGGCTAAAATTAGAACTTAGTAAATTTTGTTAATTAGATAATATACTTTGAGAGTCAATTTGGTCTTTGACTTTTATTTGTCATTTTAACAAAAAAAAAATATAAATACAAAACAAGAAAAAGAGATACAATACAAGAAAAAGAGAAAAATACATATTGAATAAAAAAACGAAAAGGAATTAAAGGAAAAAGAGGGCTGTCGGAACTGGGCGAGTCTCAAATTATTTTCTATGGCCCAACCATGCCCACGCCCAAAATCCAAGCCCAAACCCATTCTCCAAACCCGACCTGCCTTTTACTATTGAAACAACGTCGTTTCATAGTCAAGTAATCTTGTTCTTTCATCTCCCCAATCCAACGGCCCAAATCCAACATCTGATGATTAATAAAAGTGTCCAAAATCACCTAAACCCTAAAAGCATCTTTCACCCTCCTCGTACACCCCCTCATGTAACACCGCCACCTCCCACCGTCGAAAATCGCCTCCGCCGGCGACGATCACCCAAAGGCCATCAAATTTTCACCAGATCATCGCCCCCCCCCCCCCCCCTATTTCTCAACCTCCATTCATTACGCCCTAAATTCTGGCTAGATTTCTTCGAATCTTAGACCGGAAACACCGAACCCTGGAGCGCCACCTTCAAATCCTCCATCACCTGCCGGTGGTGCCACCTCTATTCGACCCCAAATACACACTCTGGCACTTCCTTCCCTCCTTCATTCCAAATACTCACCTATTTTCCTTCAAACACCCCTGGAACACCCAATTACCGAATCAGAATTAACCCTAAAACCCCAAGCCAAGTTTTGATTGCAATTTCAGGTTTAATCTTGTTTTAGTCGTGTGCTCTTTGTAACAGTATGCGATTAGCACCAAATTTTGATGGAATATCAGTGAATGGAAGACCCAGGCCCCCTCTTTCAATTCCAGATTTTTTTTAGGTATTTTCTGTTCTTTCTTTATCTGTTTCTATCTCTTTTTTCAGTCGCTTCTTCTGGAGTTTGTTTCCAGTTTTCTTTTGCTTGAGTTTAGTTCTATGTTGCATTTTATTTATAAGAAATCCTTTTTCTTTAATTAGTATGTTAATTAGGTTAGTTATGATTTATTAATTCTAGTTCATTAGTTGAATTTTGATATTATTTGAATTATTTTGTTTAGTTAGTTAATTTATTTGTACCGGGGTTCTTATTTTTAGGTTCAGACTTATGATTTGGGTTGGATTTTTAAATAGGTCAGCCTAGAGTCAACTCGACCCATAACCAATCTGAGGTTCAGGGGTAGAATAAGAGGGGTTTCCAAGGGGTATATTGGGCATTTAGCAATAGGCAAGAATGTTATAGTGGAGACTAGGATTCTCTAGAATCTTCTAGAATAGGACTTTAATCCCAATTTTAGAAGTTTAGGGTAATAACTTGATGCACAAGTTAATAAACAAAAGACTAGATGAATAAAATCTGAATAATAACCAGGGACTAAAAGTGTGAAACAAAAATTGAGGGCTGCCCTCATCCTTAGCCTGTATAAAGGAATGTCAATGCCTTAAGTCACAAGTTTCTAAGCCAAACAATTCACCCCAAAAAATCTCTCCCTAATTTTCAGATCTAGTTTTGAAATTCAATCATCCAAAAAACCCAAAAACCCAAAAAAAAAAAACAGAGAGAAACCGAAAAGAAAAAAGAAAAAAAGTTATTGTTCCACTGATGTTTAGCTCTTTAGCTCATCTAGGATCAGAAACAATTTGTGCTTCTTCATTCCTGTTTTGTATTTGGAATTTGGCTGCGTTTGGAATCAATTGGGTTCGAATTTGACTGGTTTGAGTTAGCTAGTGGGTCAGCTGGCTGTTTATACTTGATTTCTGGGTGCAATTGCTAGCTGGTTGGATTTAGTCGAGTGTATTTGGTCGGGTGTTGAATCTGCAAATGTTTTAAAACAAAAGCCCAATTCTAGAATAGTTGGTGGTGTGCATTGAGCTGTGAATTCGAGCTCAAGCTGCTGCTTGACATCTATTGCTACTGACTTCCTATCCTTTTGTTTCTGTTCGAATTCCAGGAACGATCTCTGAACAATTGATGATGTAATGTGTGATTCTGGACTTGGAATGAAGCTCAACTGCTTTCAATTTTGTTTTAATGCTATATACCTTTCTGTTGTTAGCTGGACTTTGTGTATATTAGTTTAGTTAAAACTTTGTTTAAACATTTAAGCTTCTTTTGCTGTACTTGACACGGACTGTGAAAAACTGTGATTATCCTATGATTTTTGTTATTAATATTACAAATGTGTTAGTTGCGTAGCCATTTGTTTAAACTGTAGTTAAGTCAAAGATAGCATTGATTTTGAATTAGAGAAATCTTCATTAGCTAGTTTATAGAGGTGCGGGATTTGGCTACATTTTTTTTCAGGATTTATATTCTTCCAAGTGCATGTTTCAAACTCATGATCTAGATAATATTAGAGCATAAAAGTGGCAACAAATAAAAAAGGGAATCCTGTTGATTTACTGACAAATTTGATAGTACGGATCAGGGTGACATACTTCAATTAAGCTAAAATTGAACCACTAGCATGTCCTAGTTTGTCCATTGATTGCCAAAGATTTTTCATTACTTCTCAAATGGTTTCAGCTCTCTGAACCTTTAATCATGATTGATTTAGTTTTGCTCAATATTGTCTGTTTGAAATTGAATTCGAATGCTCTAATATGCAAATGTGTTTGTTATTTGGCCCCAAAAGTGATTAAATTTTCTCAATTAATTACCATTGTAAAGCTGAGGACTTCAAAACTAACTTGGTGTTTAGCACCAACCTGCGGCTGGGCTGGGCTTTCCCTTAGGCCCAAGTCTTTAAATAAAATAAGTTTGCATAAAGGGACAGTAAGATTCAATTTAGTTGATGCTAATTAATATTGATCATAGCCACTTTAGGATTAGCCTTTAAAGAAAATTATGAGACGAGCCTCGCCAAATCAAATACAAAAATTGCGGGACCCTCAATAAATGTTTATTGAAATACTTAGAAACTCAGAAGGACCGTTTAACAAATTTTACGGTCTTCTCCAAAGATAATAAAGACGGAGTTGCTTTAGGCGCATATTTTAGTAATATTACCTTCCTAAATATGGGTGCATATTTATGTGACCCAAATCTAAATCTCAACGAAGTCGAAATGTATCAAAAACTACGGGTGCACTGGTGCGACGTGGTTCAAGACGCATTTTCACGACGTTGCAATTCTTATTAAAATAAAAATAAAAGCGGGTTACTAATAAAAGGCACATAAGTTAGAACATGTTTTGAAATCAGATAAAAGCATATTACCCGTTTTGCTTTCAAAATGGGTAATTACCTCTCGTAACCATTACACTGCTATTTTCTTTTTCAAACTCTCTCCTTTTATTTAAAACCCGGTCAGCATGCAAATCCAAAGCATATAAACGCACAAGTAGGATGCATCAGGATGGTCTATTATTTTGGGTACACCTGTCCTAGACGGACCCAACCCATGTATTGAGTCTCCTAAGTCAAAGACACATGATGCAAACAAGCATTCCTACTAGGGATCCGGCATGAGTCTGAGTTATTCTAGGTTCAAAAAACTTGGCTTTATTTGTTCTAGACCTGGCTTACCCGAGCGGACAACTCGAGCCGGAGGAGGGGGCAGCATACTGGGAATACAGAAGCTTCGCCAGCTTTGCAACTTATCTGAACCACGTTATAAATTTTGGAATATGAATCTAATAGAAAAGAATTCACACGAAGTTCACACTTCTTCATGATTTAAAAGACTGAGAGAGAAGAAGGGTTTTGTAACAGTTTATATACAGTTCATGGAATATCAAAGCGGTAAAAGCAACACTTAGCACATTATGTCACGCCCCAAATCGAGGGACATGACCGGCGCCTGACCGGGTTGCCCCCAGTCAAGCGGACCTAGGTGCCTTTCATTCCCACGCGTTACCCCTGTGATGACTGTTTCTCATTAACCAAATAAATTACTAATCATAATTGATTTCACATTAAACAAATAAAATGATACGAGTGATTCATTAACAAGATTTCAACTTTTACAACGCCCGACATAACACCTTATATATATAAGACTGGAGTCCCACAGTTTACATGTCTACAGAGCCTCTAGGATACAAAAGGGAAATACAATACTTGCCGGTAACAAGGCTTCGGCTATACCTTTCAAAACCAAAATGAAATCCAAACCGAAGTGGCAAGAACCACACAAGGCCCCGAGGAAGAAAGGGGCTCACCAAGACGGGCAGTGGAAGGAGAAGAATACTACTGCCGACGAGCTGAAGTGCCTGCTACCGATCCACCTACAATCATGACACGAATGTAGCGCCCCCGGCAAAAGGGACGTCAGTACACTTGAATTGTACTGGTATGTATGGACAAACTTTGTCCCAAGTAAACTCAAGCCATTAAATTACATCAACAATTAATTAAACCAACCAACCATGTTTCCACATTTTCCTCATTTCAAATAATTCTCAACTCAAAGCACTTCCTACGATCAACCAATTTAACAATTACCAATCAATCACATAATGCACAAGTAGTCAAACAAAGGGGCAATCAGTGCCCCACAGGTTGCAAACTCTCCTGCTGTCTCCTTTCACAATTTCACATTATTGATTTATGTATCAATTTTCAATAGCGATTTCGATCGCTTTCCATCCTTATTGCCCCTGACCACCCTTATTACCTCGGCCACCCTTATCACCCCAACCCAAACCTTATTTCACCACGTCGCAGCGCGCGACACGACCCCGCCTTACAGTTGAAAACACAACAATTTCAAACAACAGATAAGGTACTACACACAATTTCAACAAGTTCAAATAAACAACTTGCACATTGTTTCATGTTCTCAATTACTTCTCAAGCCAATATCACAACCAAGTTACAATGTTTCCACATTCAATAATATTCACACATGTATATTCAACAATTTTCCATAATTCAAGTGTTTCATCTCTTTCCACAATAAACCAATTCTCAAGTGTTTCGATTTCTTTTCCACAAGGTGCCATATAGGCCATCATAATCATTATTCACAAATTCTTTACCCAATTCAACTCTCATTTACCTTTCGGTTCATATTTCTTACCACAACACTCATAGTTCAACAACAACTTTGAATATCCAACAACAACATCAATTAATCACATACAATTTCTCAAATCAACACATGCCAAACAATTTTACACCTAAGGGCGATTTCACAAGAATCAAAATTAGCCATACATACCTGGTGATGATTTTTCTTCCGTTAACTTTCTACTTTATGCTTACCCAAGATATCCTATTCTTGCCAACCTTGTTCTTGAAGACTCTTACTTCTACCCACTTCTTTTTACTAGAAATCAAGTTCAATAATCATGCATGAGTGTAAAAATTCTATTTTCAAAAGCTATTATATGCAAACCTCTCTTTACCCAATTAAAACTGAAAATCAAAGAAAATAGTTAGGGTTTTTTACCTTGAAAATATTGGGGAAGTTGAATCCTTGCCCTAGAATCCCTTGGAATTAAGTAGTTGGAACAATCTTTGAAGATGAAGAACTCCTCTCTCTAAAAACCCTCTCTTCTCTCTCTAATTTTTGGTGAGATGATATGATAAAAATGAAGAAGAGGTGTGTTATATTAAAGAAGAGATCGGGTCAAAATGTTACAAAAACTGGGCCGGGGTCAAATATGCGGTCACTATGCGACCGCAGAATCAACATGCGGTCCGCATAGTGGCCGCAGAATGGCTCAAAAATTACGCAGGCTCTGGAACGATTTGCGGTCACTATGCGGACCGCATGTCGATTCTGCGGTCGCAAAAGTGCACCGCAGATTGACATGCGATCGCATATCGACCGCACATTGGACACAATTTTGGGCAACTCTCCGGAACGATCTGCGGTCACTATGCGGTCCGCATGACAGGTTTGCGGTCGCATTCTTGACCGCATATTTGACACTTTTCGGAAAAATTAATTCTCTACATTTTGAAACTTAAATCACTACCAAGGGTTCGAACCGCGGCTCGCAAGCTCGCCGCGAAGAATTCTACGCATTCCTAACACATCATTCGGACCATGACACCACATCTACTAGGTTTTATGCACAAAAATTTCACGGGGCCTTACACGTATGGCCCCACCGGAGATAAAGGAGTTAAAAGATCAGTTGCAAGAATTTATCTAAGCTCGAATTCTGAACCCTGAACTAAAAGTTCTGGGTTCTTATCCCCTAGAGTTGTCAGAGCTGACACACATTCTTTTTCTAATACACCCCGAATGAGTATAATAAAGGGAGTTTTTCCAATTAAAGGACAATCGAAACAGAATTTTTTATTAAAGATTTAGAGTTGCCACTTGAAAAATTTATGGTATCCCAAGTCACCGGTTTAAAATCCCGAATCAAGGAAAAAATGACTCTATGTAACAGTCCGCAAATCAGAAATCTGAGTTAGGAATTCTGTAAGCCCACGAGAAGGTGTTAGGCATTTAAGGGTTCTGTGGTTCTAGCACGGTCGCTCAACTGTTATATTCGTCTTAATTATCTGATTTTAGAAGATTTTGAACCTATGGGCAGATTTTAAATTATAACCACTTTTATTTATTTTTTAAAGAAGATTGAACATCGTAAAAAATATGTCTTTGGATCGCGTCACTTAAAATGCACCCGCGATTCGGTACACATTTTATTCAAAGTTTTAGGATTTGGATTTGGGTCACATGAAATGCACACCCGAATTTAGGAAGGTAATATTATTAAAGTACGCGCCTAAAGCAACTACATATTTTAGCTTTGCGAGGGCCATAGAATTTTTGCTAAATGGCAAGCCTCAGATTCTAAGGTTGAGTTAAAGCTAATTAAAATGAGGGCCACACAATTGTCATTTTTGTTTTAGCATGACGTACATCGAATCTAATTTAAAAGGTACTCAAACTAAATCTTGAAGGGCCATAAACTATTTTGTATTATCTAAAATGGCTCAACTCAAACTAATTAATGGGCTTAATCAGCTAGAACTAAATATGATTAAAGGCTTCCCTCCGACTGTCTAATGATTCACATGCGGAGAGTTACTTATTTCGAGCAAAGGGATCAGTCCAGCACAAATGGACCAAGGGCCCAACTGATAAACCTGATGTGATTGAACATAGTTGCGGATTTAATGAATGAAGAAATTGGGCTCCAGGTGAAGCCAGGCCCAGCAAAGTGAAATCAAAATTGAGTCCAGCATGGGGCCCAGTGGTCCACAAGTGTGAGACTACTTTGAATTCCAAATTAATATCAATCCAAACTGGCTCATGAGAGAGCCCAAATTTAACACAGGCCAGCTTCAAACAGAGATGAATTCCGTGGTTCAATGCCACACAACAACACAAGGACTTAGTCTTCGCATTTGATTTTACAGCACACGTTATTTTGTCTCAAGGGAATTAAACAATTTCTGATTCTAAACACCTTTCAATACTTTCCATGCAAAGACCATAAACATCAATAAAAACCTAGTTTAAATTACAACAACCATCTATGAATAATTATTGAAACTAACACATAGTTGTTCAAGTTACTTGCTCACTAAATGATCATTCTGTTCCACTTTCTATTTAAATCATTACTTTAATTGATATTCAACCCAACAGGAAATTTCAAAACCAAACATCTATAACATCTTGATTTTAATTTTCCAAACCATATATCATCTAATCCCTGCATTTGATATTAGTTTCACTAGCTTCATAAAAAATAGACATAATCACAAACAAATTCCAAGAGATACATACAAGTCCATAATATACTCCAATTGTTCCTAACATTATATTAATTCAAATACCTTAGACAGAAAAACCTGACTTAAAATCTAAAATGAAAACAGATCCAAAGTAGAAAGAAAAAGGAAGATAATCAAAAGTGGAGAGATCTTCATTTCTTCACAACATTTTTTTTGCAATAAATGGAACAACCCTTACATTTGGGATCAGGATATATACCTAGAATGGACAAGACAAAATCAAGATAAAAGTGAAGGATCGGTAGACCATAAAGAAGGAATTCACACCAACAAACCCAGCAGATTAATTTGAGCAAAACTAGAACCTAGCTCAATCACACAGTACCACAGCTGACTCCAAATTCTTTTGAAACAAAACCAAACTCAATCCATTTTTAATCAACCAGAAATTGTTCTTTACAACTAGAAACTAGAAAAGTTCAGAGAAAGGAATTCAATAACATAGTGCAAATGCAGTCATATTTGCTTCTCCGTATTTTTTAGCTCCCTAAATTTGAATTTAAGCTGCAAGTAACTATGCCTTTATAGGCAAGCTACTAGGGCAACCTCAAGAGTTTTATTTTTTGCAAATTAGTCCTTCTTTAGCTTTTATTTTTGCTACTTAATCCTAATATTATGATTTGTGGATCAAGTCATTGCATTCTACAATTTTTAGGAATCTTCTTGGGTGGTTACTTGAGAGATTCTCTAAGTAACTTACCCAATTTACCCCTAGAGTGCCATGGTTTTTACATTATACTCAAAGGGCTTTGAGTCATATTGACCTTGAGTCAGAAACCCTTAAGCAACCAAGCCCAAACTGGACCTAAAGGTAAACACCCCAAGCCAAAACACAACCAAACTAATTTTTGAATTAAATGAGACAAGCAGAACAGAAGCAATTCGGGCAACAACTTTACTAATTCCCATTAATGCAACTAAACATTTAATGAGATTTAAACTAAATTACCAATCGATTATTAACACTAATTGTAGAAAATAAAACTTAACATGCATATAAAGAACAATTATGAAAATTGGGGAACCAAAGAGTCTAAAAGACGAGGGTAAAATAGATGACTATGCAAAGTAAAAATTGAAAAGAAAATTAGAGAAAATTTAAGAGAAAATGACTGAGGAAGAAATGCATGTGGGCTCCGGATGGACTTGAAATACTTGAAGAAATTCTATAATTTTTCTCATGTGAAAACGCAAGACTAAGGTTCAATATAGCCTAAAATCCTTATAAGCACGTTGAACTTGAATTGCGAAATTAGGTCTTTTCTTTGATTCAAGATTCGAACCATTGGAGGGGGATTCGAAGGAAACCAAATGGGGATTTGGGATGAGGGTGAGAAGAGGGTTCATGGGTGTTATTTTGGTGGAGTTTAAAGAGGTTAGGGTTTTTACTGAGATCTTCATTCCAAGATTCGATCAATTCAGGCTTGAATCAAGGGAAAAGGGGTGTGGATTTGTGATGCGGAGGTGGAGGAGAACCTATGGTGTCATTTTGGTGGGAAACGGAGGTGGAACCGCCATCAATGGTGGTAGGAATTCACGGTGGCTTCTAGGGTTTATTTGAAGGGGTCTGAGAGGGTGAGGGTTGAGAGAGACAAAAGATAGGGTGGATGGGGTGTATTCAGACACTTTTATACTACGACCCCATTAGTTCACAACTGTTGGATCTAGAAAACCTCGACGACTAGGATTTGTTTTAACTAAACGGCGTCGTTTGGATGAGAGGATAACTGGATCAGGTGCCTTACTGGACTGGGCCGGGTGAGCGGTGATTTTGGATGGGTATTTGAGGTTTTGGGCCTGGTAATTGTATTGTTTTTTACCCAAAATTGGGTCTCTTAACAAGAAGACCAACTCTTTTTATTTTCTCTTCAATTTTTTTTATTCAAAAATTAAAAAAAGTTAAAACCCAAATCAAATCTTAAACCCAAATTATCCTACCCAATTAATTAAACTCTAATTAATAATTAACACAATTAGTTAAATACTAAATTAAAGGAAAACTAACAAAATTCAAAGCTAAAATTTAAGCAATGCAAAAATAAATCAATTTTTGCGATTTTTCTATTTTGTAAAACCCTAATTACTAATTAATATAAAAAATAAATTAAATCATAAATGCACATGCAACACATTTTATTTTTATTTTTTTCCACTAATTAAAATGCATAAACAAAAATACAAACAATTAACTGAAAATGCCACAATAAATTCACAAAATTGCAAACACTGAAAGAAATTATTTTATTTTGAATTTATGGAAGTAATTTATATAGGGAAAATCACGGTGCTCACACCCGAGGTTAACAATAATTCCCTTTCGACTTTAGGTGTTAAGGCCGGCGTAAAGTCAGCCACGAAGTCTGCCAAAATTTGAGATTTTATGGCGGTTCAGGATCGATACACGATATCTTACACACTGATTTTGATGTCCCATTTGCCCAACTGGCTCGAGAGCTCGGGGTTTGTGCATGATGTTCCTCAGAAGGTAAGATGTTACGACATATATGGGGTGACACTGAAAGTACGGTTTTAATTTTTGGGAGGTGCTTAGCAAAGCGAGCGCCAATTTTCTGGGGTGAGGGTACCTTGTTTTGGCCTCATCTATAGTTCTACTAACATAGTATGTAGGAAATTGCATACCTTCCTCTTCTTGGACTAAGACTCAACTTACCGCATCTCAGAAACCGCCAAGTAAAGGTATAACTATCTGTCTGCCTTCGGAGTGTGTAGTGAGGGCAGACCCGATAGGTACCATTTGAGCTCTTCCAAAAGCTTGCTGGAATTTTGGGGTCCAGAAAAAGTTATTCTTCTTCTTCAACAGTGAGAATAACTGATGGCTTTTGTCCAGGGACCGCGATATGAATCGGCCCAGGGCAGCGATACACACAGTCAGTCTTTGAAAGGCCTTGACATTTCCACCATGGTGATGTCTTCAATGGCTTTGATTTTGTCGTGATTGATTTCGATCCCTCGATTGGATACCATAACTCCAAGGAATTTTCCCGATCTGACCTTAAATGCACACTTTTTCGGGTTCAGGTTCATACTGTATTTCTTCAATATGTCGAAGGTTTCCTACAAATGTCTCAAATGGTCCTCTGTATGTAGGGACTTCGACTAACATGTCATCACTAGAAACTTCCATTGATTTTCCTATTTATTCTTCGAACAACCAGTTTACGAGGCATTGATAAGTGACACCAACATTCTTTAATCCGAATAGCACTACATTATAACAATAGTTGCCGAATTTAGTGATAAAAGAAGTCTTTTATTGGTCGTCTATGTCCATTCAAATTTGGTTATACCTGGAATAGGCATCGAGAAAGATGAGTATCTCGTGCTCGACTATCATGTAGATTATCCGATCGATGTTAGGAAAAGGAAAAGAATCCTTAGGGAATGCCTTGTTCAAATTTTTGTAATCTACACACATTCTTATCTTATTTCCTTTTTTAGATACTACAGCTACATTAGCTAACCAGTTTGTGTATTTAACTTTTCGAATGAGTCCTATTTTAAGGAATTTAGATATCTCATCCTTGATGAATGCATGCTTGAACTCGGATTGTAGTCTTATCTTCTGTTTAACTAGATGAAATTTTAGGTCCAAACTCAGCTTATGAGTGGTTATCTACGGCGGGATCCCTATCATGTCAAGATGGGACCAAGCAAAACAATATATTTTAGCTATAAGAAATTCGATAATATTTTTTTAGCTCAGGAGTTAAACCCGAGCCCAGGTATACCATTTGATCGGGTAAGTGTTCGATCAATATGACTTTTTCCAGACCTTCAGCCAACGATTTGGTGGCATCAAAATCATCAGGAGCTATGAATAATCTAGGAACTTCCTAATCATCCTCCTCATCTACTTCTCACTCTTCTAGTTTGGTCAGGACTGGTATCGATGATTGCTATTTAAATTCTTCCATCCTGGTCAACTCTATGTTCTTTGATGTCGAGACCACGAGCATTGAGATCACCTCGTCAACCGCAAACATTTCCTTTGCAGTTGGCTTCTCTTCGTAGATCGTCTTGATCTAGCATAGAAAAGTTTAGTGTCTGGTGTAAGTTTGAGGGTACCACCCTCGTGTTATGAACCCATGTCCTTCTGAATAGGGCGTTTTACCTCATGCCCCCTTCTATCACGTAGAATTTTGTATCTTGGATCATCTAGGCGGTGTTCACCTCAAGGTTATTTCTCCTTTGGTAGTTTCATATGCCATGTTAAATCCGTTCAACACCTAGGCCGCCAGCACTATTTGGTCTTGTAACCCAAACTAGATCTGATGCGTTGGTCGAGCTACCTGGATCAACCAACACACAAATAAGTACGGATATTACAAATGCATCATGAGGTTGTACGATGCCATCGGCATCCTCATCGCTGAAAAAAATAGTTCCCTCTGGGACGTAATCTCGACTGTGTTTCCCTCGTGATGGATATTTTGGTGCGCTTCATCATTGGCCCTCTAGGGACATCGACCCCTCCAATGATCATATTGATGATGTGCTAAGGTTCTTTTTGTTCAGTCTGTTTGTTGGAGTCCCTGTTCTTGAAGTGAATTTTGGCTCGATCACTCTGAAATTCTCGGAGGTACCCATTATTAAATAATCGGGCGACTTCTTCTCTCAATTTTCGGCAGTCCTCGATCCTATATCCATGAGTGCCATGATACTTACACATCAGGTTAGGATATCTCAAGGTAGGGTCGGTCTGCAATGGTTGAGGCCACTTGGTTTCCTTGATGCATCTAATGGCTGGTACGATACTAGCTACATCAGCGTTGAAGTTATACCTAATAATCTTGGTGCTTTCCTTCCCCTTAGCAGCCTGTCAAAACTATTTTTTTTTCTCATCATACCCTTACTATTTTGCCGTCGATCACTTTTTTTTCATTTCTTATAGAGTTGTGGAAAGAAATATTTTCCTTTTTGATCTATGATATATGGTTGATACCTATCTCGGACCAGCCTTGATTCAAGATAAATGACTCTCTTAGGTCTATCATCAATTCTAATGGGATAAACGGACGCAGAAGGGGCTCCGAGTTGGTCATCCTTGACTCTGAGTTTTGACTGGTGCCTGTTGTGGATGTTAGCCCAAGTTATCGCTAGGCACTGATCGGTGCGGACTCAACCCTTGGGAAGAGTGGGCGCTAAAAATCTTTACCCGATAGTGGATCCGGGGTCAATTTCCTGAGGGAGCTAGTTATGGGAGTCGACTATTTGCGAAGTCTAGGAAAGTGATTTAGCTCCTAATTTTGCTTCTATCATTTTTGGGGTTTTCTATTGTTTATCAACAACAATTATAAGCTAAAGTATCCTAGATAATGATACTAGTTGTATGCAATAATAAAGAAAGCACTAGGGTCATAGCGCTCGCCTAGGTGACTAAATAACGAGTATAAAATTCTAATGTAAGGATGACAATATAGGATATATGAATAACTGTTGCATTTAGCACTCACTCACACCTCACGGTAGAGAGGGTGATTTTGCCCAATTGAATCTCTCGAGACCAATTGGGTAGGCTAATTTTCTCTAACAAATAATGGTTCAAGTAGGGTAATTACTCTCTCGAGGTTTAACCGGTTACTTGGGACTATCATTCTCATGGGTCCATCCCAAATCCTTGGGTTAATTATGAGGTCATAGACTCTCTTTCTCAAGTAGAGTCAAGACCCACTAAGCTAGACTTAGTGTTTGCAACCACCAAATCCAAGTAAAAATATACAATTAACCCAAATACCAAACACACACAATCATCCAAACATTAAGCAAACACACCCAATAATTACCCACACTAGGGTTGAGCCACAACCCTAGCTAATGGGTTTAGCTAGACATGGAAATAGTAGAAGTAGAAGAAATTGACATAATAATAAACTACAATGTTAAACCACTTAAATCTATGCTAAATGTATCAGAAAATTGCCTAAAATAGGCTAATACAAGTTGTCCCGTACTCAGCTGCCCAGATAGAATCTAATAATTGAACTAAAAAAGTAAAATGTTCTATTTATACTACACAGGAAAAACCGGACAAAATACCCCTGAGGGTCTATTGCGAACTGCATAGAAATGACATGCGGCCGCGTAGGGTAATTGGTCTTCCATTTCTGGCTTCTGGACTTGAGGATGCTGACTACATACAAATGTCACGCGACCGCATAAGGTAAGTGATGCGGACCGCGTAAAAAATATGTGTGGCCGTACAAAATAATTGATGCAAACCACGTAACTTTGAATTGCGGTTGCACTGAGTAAATTGTCCTTGCAATGGCTCTCTGATCTTTCATCCATGTGGACAACAACTGATTTGGTATGCAGCCGCGTGGAATTTTTCCTTAGAAAATTTAGCCTCTGATCATCTTCTTTGTGGACCGCGTGGAAATAGATTGCAGTCTACGTGGATCGTCTTCACAAATGTTTCTCTGAACTTTTCTACGCGGCCGCAAGACAAAACAGTGCGGACCGCGCAGCTTGGGCTGACACTTTTCTATTCTCTGAACCTTCCTGTGCGGCCACATGACAAAACAGTACGGTCCGCACAAGTTTCTTTTTCCCAAGTTTTAGTTATCTTCTGGCACTTGGCATGTTTAACTCCTTTTTGAGCCGATTTGTGATATTTATCAACTAGTCGCTCAAACCTGCAATCAAACACAACTTATAAGCAATTCAGGACTAATCAAGACCAATTTATGCATAAAGCATAGGTAAAAATGGGTATAAAACATGCATAATTTATGGTTATCAACTCCCCCAAACTTAAACCTTTGCTTGCCCTCAAGCAAATAAGATGAGACCTACCCCTCAATAGAAAACATCCAAATAATTCTTGTTTTTCCAAAAGTGACCTCAATCAAGCATCAATTGGGACTAACAATTGCCCTCAATGCAAATGCATCATTAACACATTTAAAACTTTGAAAACTTATGGATCAAGTGTGACACAAGAGCTTCAAGGGTTGACACATTCATCAAGGAACCTTTCTCAAGAACTTTGGTCATTGTGGAACCTAAACTAAAAAATCTTCGACTATCCCAAAATGGACCTCACCTTTTAGAGTAATTGCACACAAATCGAGGTGAATGGATTCTTCGCTCATCTCTCTCATAGAAGAGACCCTAACCCAGCTCTAAGTACCATATGCTTGCCCTTCATGTAAGTACCCACTAATGTAGGCTTCCCCCAACTCGAGATAATATAGGGCTTTTTCGGAGCCATTTTGAAGGCTTTTGGGTAAATATAGGATATGATTTCGTCCATATGGGTTCAATCTTCCCCTAATCACTTCTTTTTGATTTGTATTGGCATACTTTCTTGACTCAGTTGAGTAATTCTTCTTTCTAGGGGTTAGACAGACACAATGTCACTCTTTCTTTTGCATTTCAAACCTTTTTTGCTCACCTTTTCGCATCCTTTTCCAATTTTTGTTGACTTTGAGTTCCCTTTTTCGGTCTTTTCACTTTTGTCTTTCTTTTTGCCATTTTTTTTCATTGCCTTCCTTTCTCTTTTTGCATATATTTCCTTTTCTACCACATTGGTGCATGTCTTATCTCTCCCCCAAACTTAGATTTATGCTATTACTCAAGGGAAGAATTTTGGGTGCCAAGAGAGGGTTTCATTGAAAACGGGTCTAGGCTTGTAACTTGGGTTCATCAAAGAAGAAGGCTAAGGCTCAAAAGGGGTGGGCTAGGGACCGTAGTATTGGTAGGTCACGAAATGGATCAAATTAGCACTTTTGGATCAAGGATAGCCTACAATCACGTCTCAAGTCGAGTTCCACCTATTATTTTGCCTCAACAAATTTTCGGGGCAAGTTCTAGATCATTGGCTCGGTACTTGG
This sequence comes from Nicotiana noctiflora, assembly GCA_032618575.1. NCBI lineage: Eukaryota > Viridiplantae > Streptophyta > Magnoliopsida > Solanales > Solanaceae > Nicotiana > Nicotiana noctiflora. The sequence goes on from JASVEL010006403.1 coordinate 182,369, forward strand.
TCTCATAAATCGAATTCTCGCCACACATATACTTCAGGATTGCCAAAGAAGGAGTCGAGGGTCCACAACAACCTTAGTCAAGATTAAAGCACACAATGGCCCATATTTGACCACATGATGATTGTTTGGTCAGCACAAGAGTCTCAAGGCCACGACTTTCAACATCCTAAACACGACTTAATGTCTTTGACCATAAGATCAAAGGCAAATGTGCTAAGCCCAAGTGAAGCTTTTTCTGAGGTACTCTTAACTACGAAATACTTGAAAATCCAAAAGAAAAACTCAAAAATTGACTCAACCCTTAAGAAATTTATCACGCTATCTATCATTGGGAAGAGCCACCCAGTTCACACAACACTCTACCCTTGGAAAGAACTATGGCATTAAGAAAACCAAGGGCTTATTGCAATATCAAAGTTAAACCAAAAGGAGGCTACGAGCCTAACTTTGCACTAAAATGAATTTATTTTAATGAAAATAACAAAAGAGAGAGAAAACTCAAATGACATCCAAATGAATATGTATACATGAGAAGTCGAACATACAACTAAAGGAGTTCAAAAATGAAAGATTATATACGAACCATCTATGTCTATGAAAGTTATAATAATGTAAAGTATATATACAGTCATCCATAATCAAATCAAAAAGTTGGGCCACACCCCCACGAATAAGAGCTAGCATTGTCCTCAATCCTAACTACCAAATAAAACATCAAAAAGGGCAAGTAAAGGATATAGAAGTGGCCCCTCAAGCCTCATCAACTGCTCTATGTGGGTTAGTGGCACCCATGTCCTCTGTACTAGCAGGGACCTCAGACTGGTCCCCAACCTGTTGCTGTTGTGCTACTGGGACGGGTGCCTGCTCAG
>JASVEL010006404.1:0-113227 GCA_032618575.1 Nicotiana noctiflora
AGTGGAAAACTTCATCTTTGATGTCGAACAGTGTTTTGATGTTGTTGGGGATCTGGAGGAAGCTAAGAAGGTAGCAACTGCTGCCATGTATCTTCAGGGTGATGCTAAACTCTGGTGGCGAGTGAAGTATGAGGCCATCAAGGCCGGTGAAGATACTCTCGAGACATGGGCAGAGCTGAAGGCCGCCATACGCCTGCAATTCTTCCTCGAGAATGTAGAATACAATGCTAGGAGAAAATTACGGGAGCTCCGTCGAACAAGATCAATGCGGGACTACGTGCGAGAATTCTCCGCACTCATGCTAAGCATACGTGACATGGGGGACAAAGACAAACTCTTCACTTTCATGGAAGGGTTGAAACCTTATGCCCGCGTGGAGCTACAGAGACAAAGGGTAGATACCCTTCTAAAACAATCCAAGCAGCTGAATGTATTGGGGACTATCAAATGGAAGCTCGAAAGGACAGGCCTCAACCGCCTGCCCGAACAGGTTTCAAAGGGGGCCAGCCTAGCAATGGTGGTCCTAGCAAAAGTGGGGGAGATAGGAACTCAAGCAAATCTAGAGCTCCCTCTTCCAGCAACAACAGTGCCGCTTCAAACAACATAGAACGGGGGAGAAAGCCCCCTTCCGGATGTCGTCATTACGGCGGACCACATTGGAATAATGAATGCCCGCATGCACAAATGAACGCCCATCAAGCCATTGATGATGGGACAGATGACGACTCAGATGATGCAGAGCAGACGGAACCAGTATGTGCTTTTAATGCAATTGTAGGTTCCATCTCTAAGGCATTAGAGGAGACTTGTACTGGTATCCGTAAGAAGAAGGACCCGTGTCCAGTCATAAAGAAAGGAAAGAAGAAGGCGAAGGAATAGACTCCTCCTAAACAAGAGAGGACCTTAATGTTCGTCGAGATGAAGGTGAATGGCAAGCCCATACGGGCCATGATAGACACGGGTGCTACCCACAACTACTTAGCCTCGACTCAGGTAGAGCGCCTTGGACTGGTTGTAGGGAAAGGGAAAGGCAGTGTCAAGGCTATCAACTCTACACCCCAACCCGTGGGTGGAATAGCCAAAGAGGTACCGGTGAAACTTGGTCCCTACGAAGGAAAATTCAACATGCGAGTGGTGATGATAGATGACTTTGAGCTGATTGTTGGACTGGAGTTCTTGAGGCAGACCAACACCATTCCGGTGCCATTTTCAGACATGCTACCGATGATGGGAACCAACGGGGCCAAGCCCTGCATTATTCCATGCATCCCCATAAAGATGGCCGTTAAGAACATCTCAGCCTTGCAGCTGAAGAAGGGGGTCAAAAGGAATGAGCCTACGTTCCTGGCAACCCTCTGCATCGAAGATATAGAACGCTCATCGGGCCTCATTCCTGAACCCGTGAAGGAGCTACTACTAGATTTTAAAGATGTTATGCCACAAGACATGCCAAAGCGACTCCCGCCTAGGCGTACTGTGGACCATGAAATTAAATTGGTGCCGGGCGCGAAGCCACCCGCTCGGGCACCCTACAGAATGTCACAACCCAAACTCATCGAGCTTCGGAGACAATTGACAGAAATGCTAGATACAGGGATCATTGTACCCTCAAAGTCCCTACATGGGTCCTCTGTTCTGTTCCAAAAGAAACATGATGGCAGTCTGCGACTCTGTGTGGATTATCGAGCTCTAAACAAGATCACCGTGAAGAACAAGTACCCTATCCCGTTAATGGCAGACTTGTTCGATAGACTGGGTGGTGCGACGGTGTTCACCAAGACAGACCTCAAGACATGTTATTGGCAGGTTCGGATCGCAGAGGGTGATGAGAACAAGACGACCTGTGTAACAAGATATGGGTCGTACGACTTCATGGTCATGCCGTTCGGCTTGACTAATGCTCCCGCCACATTTTGCACTTTGATGAATCAAGTCTTCCGGGAGTACATTGATGAATTTGTGGTGGTCTACTTAGATGACATTGTGGTGTATAGCCAAACATTGGGAGAACACCTAGTGCATTTGCGGAAGGTCCTAACTCGTTTGCGGGAGCATGAGCTATATGCCAAGCTTTCCAAATGCTCCTTTGCTCAAAAGAAAATTGACTTCCTCGGACATGTCATTGAGGAAGGACGCATCAAGATGGACCAACAGAAGATCCAGGCCATCACAGACTGGTCGCCGCCAAAGGATGTTCACGCCTTAAGGTCATTCCTTGGCCTATGCAACTTCTATCGGCGGTTCGTGAAGAACTACTCCCTCATTCCTGTACCATTGACAAAACTCCTCAAGAAGGTCACACCTTGGGATTGGGGACTAAAGAGAGCGGAAGCCTTCAATGCCTTAAAGGCGGCTATGTCTAGTAGCCTCGTCTTAGCTCTCCCTGATTTGGCCAAGCCGTTCGAGGTACAAACAGATGCATCTGACTACGCCCTTGGTGGGGTCTTGATGCAAGAAGGGCATCCCGTGGCGTACGAGAGTCGGAAGCTGAAGGATGCGGAGTGACGCTATGCCGCCCATGAGAAAGAGTTATTAGCCTGTCGTCCATTGCTTGCGCCTCTGGAGGCACTATCTGCTGGGAACCCCGTTCGTGGTCAAGACAGACAACACGGCGGTCAGCCATTTCATGACCCAACCAAAGCTGAATGGCCGACAGGCCAGGTGGCAGGAACTCTTAGCTGAATTCCACTTCAACCTAGAGTACTGCAGTGCAAAGACCAATCATGCTGCTGATGCACTCAGTCGGAGAGCTGATCTAGCATCGGTTTGTCTACTCGCCACCCTAAAGGGGAGCGAAGTAGCCACCTCCATCAAGGACCGGATACAGGATCTACTCACCAAGGATCCTGCTGCTCAGTATTTGGTCGAATTGGTGGGACGGTTTTCTGAAAGTCAAAGGGAATCGGCTTTATGTTCCAAAGGGAGGAGATCTGCGGAGGACCCTTCTTGCGGAATGTCATGATACTCTGCGGGCTGGCCACCCCGGTGAAGAACGCACCATGGCGCTGCTTCGTCGTGCCTATTATTGGCCTCAAATGGCCGACGATGTCGCTCAGTATGTAAAGACTTGTCTAGTATGTCAGAAGGACAAGTCAGACCGCTTGACACAAGCGGGACTCTTGGAACCTCTAGCCATCCCAAAGAGACCTTGGGAAAGTGTTTCTCTGGATTTCATCACCGGATTGCCCAAGGTCGGAGATCTCACAACTATCTTGGTTGTTGTAGACCGGTTTTCCAAGTATGCCACCTTTATTGCTGCCCCACAGTATATTTCAGCAGAAGATACAGCTCGACTCTTCTTCTCTCATGTTGTCAAGTATTGTGGCCTTCCCAAAGATATTGTTAGTGATCGCGACTCACGCTTCACCAGCAACTTTTGGACCCAAGCTTTTCAAGTGCCTTGGGTCAAAATTGAGTCATAGCTCAAGTTTTCACTCGCAATCTGATGGCCGGTCGGAGCTGTTCAATGGCATGTTGGAGGAATATCTCCGCCACTTTGTAACCGGATCACAAAAGAATTGGGTGAAGCATCTGGATGCTGCTCAACTGTGTTTCAATTCACAAAAGAGCTCTAGTACAAACAAAAGCGATTTTGAAATTGTTACCGGACAGCAACCACTACTCCCACACACAGTGAATGCACCGAACATGGCTAAGTCTCCTCGAGCTGCTAGTTTCTCAAAAGAGTGGAAACAGAACCTGGAGATAGTGCGGAGCTATCTTGTCAAAGCTCAAAACCGGATGAAGAAGCTTGCTGATCAGAATCGTCGCTTTGTTGAATATCAAGTAGGAGACAAAGTGATGGTCAAAATCCCAAAGCGATACTTATTTGCGGGAGTCCATGACCCTCGCCTATTGCAAAAATATATTAGACCCATGTCCATCGAGAGGCGCATTGGGAAAGTTGCATACCGGGTGGATACCCCAGCTTGGTGGAAAATCCATCCAGTCTTCCATGTCAGTCTCTTGAAACCTTTTCGAGAAGACACGGAGGATCCTTCAAGGAGCCAGCTTACAGTACCCAGCATCCGGGGTCCCAATTCAATCAGGAAAAGGCGTGCTGAAGCTATCCTTGATGACAGAGTGATTCATGCCTGAAGGAAAGATCACCAAGAATTCTTGGTAAAATGGCAGGGATGTGATGCAGAAGAGAATACTTGGGAGAGGGGAACAAACCTCAAAGCCTACAAGAGCCTCATTGAAGATTATTTTTCAAGCAAGGCGCCGAGGACGTCGCCAACTCAGGTGGGGGAGAATGTCATGGGCAGCTTTCCAGCCATGCCCCATGACCCCTTAGGCGCGCCCCGTGGCATCCTAGCTAGCCTCCCAATGCCTAGCGCCACGGACGGCCCCGTGGTCTTGGCCGTGCCAAGTGACAAGCGCGCAGGTGCCTCTGTCGCTCCACCGATATCCCTCGCCAGCGCCCAGCCGCAGGCGGACTCCAACAACGCCGCGCGCGCAAACAATGCCGCCCACAGACCCTGATGCCAAAGACGCTGTCGCTGACAAAGGACCTGTTCCTGCTTTGTAGGAAACTAGGTGCTTTGCATTGTAAATATAGAGTAGTTTACTTCACGCACTTACATTGTGTTTCTCTAGCTTTTTCTAGTCTACTCATGTAACTTTGGTTTATTTTTTTAAGTATTATTAGGGGGGATCAAGCAATCAAAACTTTCTAGCAAGCAATCAATTATCTGTACTAGTGTCTCTCCCCCTCGACATCGCCTTGCTTTTGTAATAGCTTTCATTTAATACAATCAAGCTTTCTTTCATTCTCATTTCTGTTCTCTCAATTTCTCTTGACATCCCGTGCGGCACTGACGCTCTAGTCTAGCGCACGGAGGGGACCTCAATTGACGGACATCAACTGCCTTGACATCAGTTGCTTAGCCTTACGTTGCCCTTCCAAAGAACCTCAGGAAGGCGCCGCGTAACATAACTTACGACATTATCTTAGGGACAATGTCCTATAGAGCTGCCGTTAATACATAGTTGGTTCATACCCCCTAAGGCATTGTCAACTTTCTCAATATAATGTTTCTCTATGAAACCACCTGTGAAGGCCAAAATTTTGGGAGCTTTATTTCACATTCGATTTCTAATTAGTCGATTGAGTTATTTCAAATTATCAATTTGAGCCTATAGATTGGTTTCTTCTTTTTCTTATGGAGTAAATGAACCTCCAAATACAATATTCATGTCGAATTATTTTACTAATTTCTCATTGCATTGGAAACGCTGAATTATTTGCAAGTATCAAAAATGCTAACCAAAAATTGCATTGCTAATATTGGTCTCTATACAAGTATTATAACACCTTATACTAGCAACCAAACGGCCCTTAGTATACACTATTTCAGTTACCATTTTATGGAAAAATTATATAGGAGATACTACATATTGGCTAAGAGTTGGTCTTAAATTACCAAACTAGGATCAGAATTCAGAGACATGGCTCCTAATTCCAGACTGAAAATCTGATGACTCAACAAAGGATCAACTTCAAACTATTCCTGTATAATGATCTTCACTAATGTTAAAATCTTCTTCGTAGTCAGAAATTACTCTATTTGCTGGTCCAACCAAATAAAACATGTAGGGAAAATGTAGACTTAATGATAACTAGCAACTATTACAAAATTTGGATCGACCAATCATCTGCAATACGCACATTAGGCTTGCGGATGGTAAGAACAGATCCTCGATTTCCATGAATGAAGACTGGACCGAGCTCAATTTCCACTTTCCTGTTTCCTGGTTCAACAAGGGCAGTTTTTGCTCCAGGAGACAATCCTAACAAGATTATCCTCTCTACAGTGCACTCCGAAGAAAATCTGTCATTTCCAGCTGAAGACGGCGCGACATTTGAAGATGTAAGTTTTCCATTCGAGAATGTGAAATGCCGATGAATAAAGGCACCTTGTTTGAACTCAAAACTCTTCCCATCGTCGATATAGAGCTCACCTTCAGCTGCTTGGGAACTATTAAGAGCTATAACCTGCAGTATAAAAGATGCTGGATGTTAAAGATGCTAACATGCCTTCGGAGATTTAACTTTTTTCTTTATCTTTTGAGAGCACCAAGACGGGGTACTAACTCACAAAAATAGCAAATTGTAAGCTGAGACCAATAGTTCATTGATGGCATGGCATGACTATACAAATTAACATAAAATGTTCATTGGGGAGGCTTCATTCAATGTTTGGCAAAACTAGTTTTCATTGGAAGCAATATTTTGGATTCAAAAGGAAAATGCAGTGAAATTGGACAAGAAGACAAGTCATTGTTGAGTCCGTTCTTCATTCAGGCTAGTTATTTATGTGTTTAAATGCCAGGACTTTCGGATTTACAATGAAAAACATATCAGTTCAAGAACAGATGCAGCATGAAATAATAGAAAGATTAGATTTACGTTAATGTGTCCCAACGGATTCAAGATATAGATGTTACCAGAGTATAAGGATCATTTTCCATCTGCGTCGAACTCCGACGGAGACGATCTTTTCTTGGTATGATGGTCCCAGCCCTTTGGAAAGAGGGAACACTATCTTCTGAAACCTCATACTTGTGTGTTTGACCTCCTGTGTATGCAAATCCGCTTCTCAAATCATACCAGGATTCATCCCCTGGTAAATAGACAGAAACATGTTTCGCTCGCTGCACGGAAAGATATGAATTTTCAGTTTTAGTAACAGAGAGAAGAGATGAAGCTGATTCAAGAAAGAACACCCCTGCAGAGAAAGAAACTAAGTTAACCCCTTCATTTCATTTTATGTGACAGTGTTAGACTAGGCACAACGTTCAAGATGTTAATTTAACTTGCATAATACATTAGTGATGATGGAAGAGAATATTATAGTTGTGGTTAAAAAGACAACAATCATCATATCAAAGTTAAATTGTGAATAGTTTTATGAATTTAAATTCTTGAAAGTTGTACAAGAACTAGAATGTAAGATTGTCCAAAAATGGCAAAAGTGTGCATAAACTGGAACAGAGCAGTTGTTTAGTTAGAACAGAACCTCCGTATAAATTCCTTGCACCAGAAGACCATTTCCAACCATGAAAGCCTCATCATTGCTAAAAGATTTTTCGTCTCCAGGGAACTCCATCCAAAGTGGACGAGCAACTGGTGTACCACTTGAGTTTGCTTCTCTAAATAATGTGTAGAAATAAGGGAGATACATGTAACGAACATGTATCGCTTCCCTCATCAATTGTGTATTTCTTTCTCTGTAATGGACATAACAACCTTTATTAATAATGAGATCTTATGCAACATATGTAGGTCCTAAGTCCAACCTATTATATGAACAAAAAGAACTACTTAAACATTTAAATGCATACATTGTCTTGTACAAATCGATAAGAGACCATATATTCCTTGCATGTAAGCATGCATCGAGAACTGATGCAGAACCACCAGATGCTATGTGTTAACAATTTGACCATATATTCCTTGCATGTAAGCATGCATCGAGAACTGATGCAGAACCACCAGATGCTATGTGTTAACAATTTGATAACTAATATATCATTGCATTCATCTTAAAATAACACCTAATATAAGCTGACATGACAAAGTAAAAGGAAACATTTTCGAAAGAAGACATTGCTTTAGTTTGTTTTGTACTAACATTTAGATGTATAGATACAAATCTGTTGAAGCATTTAGTATCAAGACTGAAAAAAATTACACTTCCAAGTTCCAAGTTGATTCTCATATCAAATGGGTAAATAGTAAATTGCATGATAGGTGATATCTACAGTTTGTGGTTTAGCACTGGATGAGCCAGTAGATTGATGATGGTGCATCAAGGTTTCTTTAACTTTTAAAAGACGGTGGCGTCCTGGTCGCCTCAATCATCCCCTTGCGGATAAACCTGCCACCAAGCCTACAACCTACAAGTACAAGTATTGGGTAAACCTGCCACCAAGGCTACAACCCACAAGTACAAGTATTAAGTAAACCTGCCACCGAGGCTTGGAGTAGATGGGTATACAATGAATGCTATATTGGGATCTCCAAATTGTTACTCGTACGTCTCAACCACTTGGTCCCTTGCGGTTCTTAAAAGGATTTTTTAAAGGAAAGGTCCAATATATCCCTAATATTTGCGATTTATCTTACTGCCCTCCGTTACCTTTCGGCTCGTAAGAGCCCCCACCATTACCTTTATCTCAAATATGTCCTCCCACTAAAGGCTTTCCAACGTGGAAAAAATGGTCAAATAATGTAGGTCTATATTAGGAGCTTTCAATTGTTTAGGGGTATATCTGAACTTAGGGGTATATCTGAACCTTTTCAATTGTTCAGGGGCATGTTTTCAAATTGCAGAGGATATTTATAAACCAATTTGATAGTTTAGGCGTAAATTTGGATCTTTTGTTTGCCTACGTGGCTCAACCGTGGCAAATGTCTGAGTCAAGCTGGACAGCTGTTAGAGGGAGGGACAAATATGGGACAAAATTAACAGCGCAGGGATTTCATGGACCGAAAGGTAAACAAAAGAAAAATTGAAGCTAAATCAAATACTTCAGCTGTAAATTTGAACATTGTCCCTTTTTTTCTACATGGATTTTTTAACAGAAAACTATGGGGCGGGAAGTGCCACAGGACCCTATTTTTATTGGGAAACTACCTACAAGACCGATTGATAGAAACTTCACTCAAATAGTGCCCACATAGAACTAATCCGACCTACTACATCTTTCCCTATTCATGATTCAATTGTTCATCATTCCATGACTCCATTGATTCGTGTTACAATGCAATGGCTCCTTGTCCTCATCTCTAACCTTATTGGAGATACCTATATGTTCCCATTTCACACAACTTACCACCTAATATGGTAGAAACACATGCATAGCTTTGATTCCGTGAACATAGATTCATAAAAGTGATGTATTTATAGGACCTCTTAGTCTTGTAAGCTATCTACTTAACCTTACAAACTTGTTGCAATCATGAAGATGATTGGATTATCAGGTAATGGTCAACTACGTCGTGATACTAGAGCAGGTGGCGACATTGGATAGATGGTAAACCGTAGATTGGCTAAGATCAAATCTAATAAATGATCTTTAATTCATCCCAATGGGTACATCGTATATAGTTAAATCTTTTATTCCCTTGTTGAATTGAACTAGGAATCCGTTGCTATTTTAAAATAGTAATTGTCCACCCAATAGAGCTTAGCTATGGATAAGCTGAAATGTTCATGCGGAGACGGTCCACATAATCCCAAAGACGAAGTCAAACATAGTTTGAATTGTTATTAGTTGTTTCGATAATTACTATTGCGTTTCAATCCCAAGCTAGTAGGGCCAATTACCTACTTTTAGTTGTTAATACGTCTAATTTTTATTGTTAACTTTTCTTTTGAAATATGTCAATGAATCTTATAGGTACGTCATAACAAAATATTCATTTCCTAACTCGTTAAGAAGAGTTGTTCTAGGTGACATGCATATTTTATCATTTATTGTTAACTTTTTCTTTTGAAATATGTCAATGAATCTTATAGGTACTTCATAACAAAATATTCATTTCCTAACTCGTTAAGAAGAGTTGTTCTAGGTGACATGCATATTTTATCATTTTCCAAGTCGGTACAAACTGTTAGTGAGTTTATTACTTATAAGCAAGCAACCACTCAGTTGTAAGCTATGTAAGCCAAGGACGGCTAGGAGTCATTTAATTGGTTTGAGTTTTAAGTATTGTTCTTCCCAGGAAAAAGGAAAAAGGAAAAAGGAAAAAGAACAAGATACAAACAAACCCAATTGGTGCTCTTAGAAAATCTTAGCACCTACTGCAAGGAGAACAAACAGCAGCTCTGTTTTAAGTAAGCAGCGAATTATTCGAGGCAGCTAAAAGGAGTGCTACGAAAACTATGACATAGGGACTATCAATCATTTGGATAGGCATTTTACAGTTATTGCGGTATTTTGAATAAAAGAATTGATAACTTCATATTTTGATGACTGGGCTAGAGGTACTATTGAACAAGGCCAAGGTCTCCAGATAAATCTCTACAATCTCCCTCCGTTTCTTTTATCTGATCAATTATGTTTTTGTACTTAAAAGGACCATTTCAGAAGCCCAAGATGATGAAAACATGCAATCATTGATAGCATCTTTCATTCGAAATATTTCAACTGACCTTCAGCTAATCCAGTACTTACCAATTAGATATACAAAAAGAATATCATCTTTCCAGACACCTATCCACACCATCTTTTCCAAAGTTTTACACCTCTAAACAAGGGGAAGCACCTAGCATAGCCATTCATGGTCTAGTCACATCACATGATTCATCAAAGATCTGAGGATTCATAGATTTTTTTTTTAATAATGTAATGATTTTACTGACCTAAAAGAAAAAACCTGACATTCTAGGGATATGCAGTTATGCACAAGGTAGAAGTTTCAGGAAGTGAATTTCAGATAAAATATGATTCTCTACAAAGAGCAACCAACATCTAAGCTAACTGAACGCTCATATGCTCCAAAAATCGACATAAACATATATGCTACTTCTTGATCAAAAATTATTTTCAATCCGTTCAAATACTTCAAGATTTCTTTCTTTCTAGATGGTCCACATGCATCTCAGAGGTTCCACTTTTGCTAGATTTTGTTTTCCAGAACAGTGGTATCCGAGCCAGCTTGTGTGCACCTGCTACTTCTCATCAGCCCACCACGACCCAGACAGATAGGAAAAAATCACCTAGCAATTTTTGTCTTTGTTGGGATTTGAACCTTCTTCACGGTTTCACCCACTCTCCTAGGCACACCCTTAGGTACAGCGTCCACTTTTGATAGTTACTAGAACTGTAAGTGAATTTTCGCCTTTGCAATTATTTGAATTCTAAGCTGGCAATGAATTCGCAAATTTATATTACTATTTTGTATTGTTCTCCCAAATTTAAATTTTTGGAAGTACAAGTTTCACTCATGCAGTTAAAGCTAGTTCATAATAACATGGAATCCCAGACAAAAAGGATGTCAATTCCAATTTCATAAAAGAGTCCAAATAAATTTAGGAGATGGTGAATTCCAGGTTGCCAGATAGGGATTAATAAACAAGAATTAACACACCATACATTCAAGCTCAAGTCATATGGAAAAATAAATGACTGCTTTAGGCCCAATGAACAGGACTAACAATTAATTTTGTCCCAATTCATGGAATATCAGTTTTCTATATTTAGAAACAATTTTAACTTTAAAATCCTCATTTTACCCTTAATGAGATGATTTCTAGCCACACAAATGTGTAAAGCTTTTTTAGACCATAATTTTCTAAAGTCTTCCCTTCTTTCTTAAACTCCATGCCAAGTCAAACAATGCACATAAATTAGGGCGGGGGGAGGGGGGGTTTATTTTTGTACTACTGCTACTCATATTGTTAATTTCTTTCTTAAACTCCATGCCAAGTCAAACATTTATTGTGTCATACTTGAAGAAATTATAAAAACATTCAAAATATATTTTTTACGCTTTATGCAAAATTGGAGTCAATTCTAGAGAGCTTGAACTTCTTACAACCTTAGACACGGTAATCTAGCATACAGAATGAGAAACATACATGATAACTTCGTGGTGAATAAGGATCACAGAAAAAGAGAAGAAATGAAAGACAAACATATGAAATTATTGAGCATATAGAAAAAGACATCTCTCTTGTATTAACAACTTTTTAATATCAAAATCTAAGAATCATACCCAAATAACCAAGGTTCCCGTCTTTTGGTGTCATGATGCGCATGCCCCCGGAAGAAGGGATAATAGGCACCTAGTTGATACCAACGAACTAACAGCTCAGTCTCAGGATTGCCAAAAAATCCACCAACATCCGCACCTGAAAAGTAAGAAGGTGTACAGCATTTAAGAAAAACAGAAACATATAGTTGCCTAGTCAACCACCCCCAAAAGAGGGTTTTTTTCCCCTCTTATAAGGTAAATACCCCAAAAAGAGGATATTAACTAACCAGAAAATACTATTCCGGAGATGCTAAGAGTTAACACCATGGGGACTGAAACCCTCAAGTGTTCCCATTCAGCTGTATTATCTCCGGTCCAAATTGCTCCATATCTTTGACTTCCGGCAAAGAAGGCCCTTCCCAAAACAAAAGGCCTATCTTTTCCATCTCCGCGCTTTAGAAGCCCATTGGATGTTGCCATCTGGAAATAGTAACCATATGCATTGTGCAACTCCCTGTGCTCAACTCCTCCATGATGTAAAGCATCTCTTGGCATTGTTACCTGGCAATGAAAAAACAAGAAATTTTCATCGCCATTTATACATCCACTTGGCCGTCCCAATCATAGTTGAGTAAAATATCAAGCTTGCTATATACTCTGAGAAGATCATCCCCGAGAATTAATTAATTTGAAGTTCTTTATCAGAGAAAGATTGGCCAACATCAAATCATTATATCAAGTACTAGCATGAATGGTAGTTTTCAGACTGAAGCACTTCTCGTCCAGGGTCAATTCTTTTTCATATATGAAACATCTCCAATTTCTTTTTCAAACATTCTGCGATACGCTCAGAATCATAAATTTCAGAACTTCATTGTAGCATTTATACAAGTTATGGAATTATGTAATTACAAAAGCTAACTCAAGGCAACCTAAGTTGCTTGGATACGGTGTGGGTGTCCGACACAAGCGCGGATCTAGAGGCCAGATATAAATTCTAAGATTCGGGGGATATGGATCGTAGTATAGATACGGGTGCGCGGATCCCTAAAATAATTCAAAAATATAAAAACATAAAAATATCGGTAAATTATGAGAAATTTTGTGGAATACTTACGTGTAGCTGGTAAAGTGTGAATTTTTTTTTATTTCTCAAGTTGTACATAAGTAAAGAATTGATTTCCTCATTAAGGTGTGCTATTTTCTTCAAATTTAACATAGTTTTGGTTCTGCTTTCGGGAATCAAATTGTATCTCGTCTCGAATTTTTACGTCCGCCGTGATCAAAGTGCCCATTGCTTGACCAAATACGGTACGGATCCCATACCCACATCCACACCCATGTCGTGTCGACACGGGTGCGGCACCTAAACTGCCATGTCGGAGCAACTTAGTCCGAAGCAACTAGGCACTAGACTAGAGCAAGTAAGGAGTACCAATGAGTTCAGTTTCAGCTGATTGGCTTTGCCAAACTGGAGAATAATACGGAGCTGATGATTTGGTAGGGAAAGGGTTGATTCGCTTTACCAAAATAAATATTCATGGACGTCATGGTGATACAATTGAAGACAAAAAGGAAAACTTGGTACTTAACTACTAGCAGTGTAATGTTGATCCTTTGGATTAAGCATGAAACATGCCTCTTCAGCAAGCTTGTTCCTTTATTAAATAAATTTCTGCCTAGTTAGTTTTGTTGTAAATCAGAACATGGAGTCGTCGATCGACATTTCCACCTTTTTACTCTCGACCACCACAACATATGTTGTATCAACTCCAACAGAATGCTTCTATCTTGGGGCCTTTGTCTTTCCTAATTGACCTCCTTGACAACGTGTTCCATCATTCCGTGGACAAGTTTGTTGTTTTGTTTAGATGCACCTACTTGACATTCTTGCAAATGCAAAACACATTACATATAATGGAGATTCTTGAAAATTCTTTAAATAGAATATTGTGAATGTATGCCTTTAATGTGAAAACTTAATATAACTCTACTATTCTTTTATAACAAAAAGAATCCTGAGACGTGGATATTAGCAAGCAAAATCTGACAAAATTAACTGCATTCTTGAAAACTGCAAGACAGTCTACCCTTGTAGAATTTCAGAGATAAGCAATCTATTCTTCTATCAACGAAAAACCTATAAGTGTGAATTTGCAGAAAAGCAGAATAATCTAATATGAATGCTGGCCCAGCATAATGGAAAAGCACCAAAAACAAAGAAACAAAATAATCACAAGCAATTATATACCTCTGGCCCATTGAAGACGGAAGGCTCATTCATGTCATTCCAAATGTGTAAATACTGAGTTGAGCCAGTGTAGCTATCAAGTGAGAATTTGTCACCCCACCATGACCTAATCTCGGGATTCAGCAAGTCAACATATGATGAGGAACCGGGCCAACACCATCCATCATAATCCTTACCAGTAGCATCCTTAACATAGTAGCCCTTTTCCGAGGCCTCCTTGTGTATATGGTAAGACTCGTCCCTCTTAATATGAGGATCCACAATGGTTACCATGTGCCTACCCTTTGCGGCCAACTTATTCTGCATTTCTTCTGGGTTAGGAAACAACACCCTATCCCAAGTAAAGTACTTCTTCCCATCTGTGTGCTCGATATCAAGCCACAAGACATCATAGGGAATGTCATGCTCATCAAATTTTGAATCAACATTATAAACATCTTCCTCGTCTCTGTAATTCCATCTACACTGATGGTATGCAGTCGCGAATAACTGTGGCATAGATGGCCTCCCTGTCACACTAGTATACTGCCTAACCACATCCTTTGGTCCAGGACCAATGAAAAAGAATGTATCCACGACACCAGCCTCACTCATCCACAAAGTATCAATCCTTTGCTTGTCCGAGGGCAACATTATATTCGAAGACTCATTGGAATTCCAACCAGATCCCAATACATCAATCTGCATTTCAGCAGCATTCAACCAGAAGAAACCTGAGCTGCCCCTGGCTTTCCCGTGCGAAATCATGAAAGGTATGGAACCATAAAGCCCAAAAGGTGATTCGTGAAGATACTCAAAAACGTCAAGATTAAACAACCTATAAGGCTCAGAAAATTCCTCCATATCAGGGCCCCTAGTTGGTTTCAAAGCAAAACTAGTAGCATGTTCAGGAATGCCATAAACATAATCTGCACCATAAAAGGAAACATCAAAACTAATAGATTGTGGACCATAAGGCCTAGTATCAGTATGACTCCTAAACTTCTCCTCCCAATCATCGCCTTCTTTCTTCTCCCTCAACTGTTCAAAATCAAACAACCCATTTGAGTTTATGGACAACACTCTCTTCCCACTACTTTTCTCTCTCACAAAGACCTCAAATGGGTCATGTCTCAACACCCCTTCATACCCATCAGACAAGTAAACAACAGAGGAAACACCGTCGATTTCCTCCTCCTTCACTCTCGTTAACCACAGCTTCTTATTCAAGAAATCTTCCTCAATCACCTCAGGAACTTCAAATCTTTTCTTGGGCCGATTCAAATTTTGATCTTCATCGATTTTCACCCTCATCACACCATCTTGGTAGGCCGAAAGAGTGAGGACCAAAGGCTTATTGGGCTGTTCGCTTTCTGGGTTTTCTTCTTTGGGGACAAGCTTGGCTATAAGATCCCCATCGGAGATAGACACATCAGTGGCGCGTAGATTGCACGATCCGGATTTTCGGGAACGGGCGCGTTTGCAAAATGGGGTTTGGTTGCAACTTCGAAACTCCTCTTTTTTCCAAGAGTAGGCAGAGGTGGCCAAGAGGAGGAGGAGGAGGAGGGGATAGAGGAGAGGTGGAGCTCTCATGGTTGCAATTCGAGATCAAATGTGGAAAGATATCATAGAAGATCGACAAGAACTCCGCAACCTAGAAATGGATGCTGCTGTGGTACGTATATTGTTGCCCTCGTGTAGTGTACAGTACTTTGCACTGTGTATTCGGCGCTTGTTTGGAAACTTGCCCACTGAAGGAAATGAAAATAAATACTATGTCTTTGAGAAAGCTGTGAAGGGTCTTCACTCATCTGCTTGGGAAATAAGATCTCTCACAGTATAGTTACGCGATTATAATTATGGGATTGTAATATTTATAATTAAATAATAAAAAAATTATTTAATTCATAGTTAGATTCTTGGTCTAAAAATGAGATAAGAGGTATAATTATAATCTAGTAATTATTGCTTGTGTGACACATTAATACTGTTTAACGTCTATCTAATCTGAAATCCTAAGTTTTCTTCGAGGATTGAAAGGGTTCTTCAAGCCCCAAGACCAGCAGTTTGTGAGCCTTATCTCAAGGTAACTCGTGTAGTCTCTACCATTAAAATTAGAACCTTTACGATGTATATAGATGTTATAAGGTAAAAACAATGTGAAAAAATTAGTGACAAGCAAGCTTGTAATCATTGTTTGTTTGTTTATACCTTTCATTCAATCCACTCGTAGCAAATTGTGATCTTTAACATTGGCTTTCACGTACGGTATTGACAGTCTAGTCTAGCACGCAGAGGGGGGCTTTGTTTGGAGCAAAGTAAGCATATGAAAGTCGGTTGCTTTGCCTCACATCGCCCTTCTAAGACATCTCTAAATTACGCTTGCATAATAGTTGGTATCATGCCCTAGATTTTCTGTCGGATGAAGGAAAATATTGTGACAGATACTAGTATTGATCATGGTTGGTCAGAGAACTAATACAGACTGCATTGCGGATATGGAAGAGGCAATCAGAGGATTTAGATGTCTCAATGATATTGTGTCCAGTCCGAGGGCATGTATGGAAGAAATGCTTGACGACCTGGACCGCAAGATGCGGCAGGCCGAAGGCTCGGCATACAATTACGGCATGCCGACAAACTTGAGTCGATACTCTGAGAAGGATCGACACACGATTGAGGTGCTTCGCTAAGTGTCGGCTCATAACTTAGACCAAAGTATGGAAGATGCGGCCACGAAGCCAGCGATGCAACAAGTCATCGAAAACTTGACTGGTTGATTCAACGTTTTTCAAGCTACACTGCAAAGCCTACTTTGAGGAGGAGGCGATAATTTAGGCGGAAGTATAATGAACCTCGCACTCCTACCACACACGATTAAGATACCTGAACTAAAAACCTACCATGGTGCTCGAGATGCTAAGGAGGTCGAGAACTTCATCGTCGACATCGAATAGTACTTTGAGGTTGTTGGGAAATTAGAGAAAGAAAAGAAAGTACAGTTGCTGCTATGTATTTGAAAGGGGATGCCAAGCTATGACTGCAAGTGAAATATGAGGCCACCAGGGCTGGTGAAGAAACCCTTCAAACATGGAAAGAATTGAAGGTGACCATATCGTTGTAGTTCTTCCTTGAGAATGTCGAGTATAATGCGCGCAGAAAACTCCGAGAGTTGTGCTAGACTAAGTTGGTAAGGGATTATGTGCATGAATTTTCTGCACTTATATCGAGCATCCAAGACATGGGAGAAAAGGAAAAGCTCTTCACCTTTATGAAAAGATTGAAACCATATGCTTGTATGGAATTACAAAGGTAGTTGATGGATACGGTGTCCAAGTAAATACAATTTGTAGAGTGCCCTGTTGATTAATAAAATGAGTCCTGAAGGGACATGCTAAAATAAGCTTCCCGCGAAGGAGGTGTCAAAGGATGCCAGCCTAGCAGGGGAGGTCCTATTAAAAGTGGGGAAGATCGAGGGCCAATCAACTCCAGAACTTCCTTTTCTACAACAATAGTGTTGCATCATACAACAATTATCGCGGAAATGGTCCTTATAATCCATTCCCAATATGTGGATGCTTTAGGTGTGGTGGTTTACATATTGCTTCAGAGTGTACTTTATAGCAAAAACCGAATGCCCAACAAACTCAATAAGAGGGCAAAGTGGAGGAAGAGCTAGACGTGGATGAGGAACAAGAGGAAATGGGACCACTTGGTGCCTTTTCTTATACCCTCTATTCTATAGCTCAAGAAGTGGGCGATTCTAGTGCTAGTATACGGAAAAAAGGCATTATTCCTGTTGTTTATAAGGTTCTAAAAGGACATGGTAAGCCCTATGTCGGCAAAAGCAAGGAATTGATATTTGTTGATATGTCGGCCAACGGAAAACCTATTTGAGCCATAGTGGATACATGGGCAGCCCATAATCTTCCACAGAGGTGGAGTGTCTTGGTCTTGTCGCGGAGAAAGGACAAGGTCACGTCAAGGCAATAAACTCTTCAACCCGTCTAGTTGACGGGATAGTTAAGGGGTCCCAGTCAAAATTGGCCCTTACGAGAGTAAGATGAATCTGTCTGTGGTCATCATACATGACTTCAAGTTGACACATGGCTGGAATTCTTGAGAAAAATGGACACTTCACAATCGTTTGAAGATGTGTTGTTCATGTTTGGGGCAAATGGGGTCAAGCCTTGATTTATTCCAACAATATCGGGAAAGATATCCGATGGGAAAATTTTTGCCTTGTAGATGAAAAAGGGTCAAAAACAAGGAACCCATATTTTTGGCTTCCCTTTGCATTGAAGACATCAAGCGCTCTTCCTTTCCCATCCTTACGACCTTGAAGAAGCTCTTAGTGGAAAATGAAGATATGATGCCGCAGGAAATGCCTAAGCATTTGCCGCCAATGAGGACTGTGAATCATGAGATTAAATTGGTTCCATGTGCGAAGCCACCTGCCCGCGCACCGTACAGAATTTCACAGACTGAGCTCGCAGAGCTCCGGGAATAATTGAAGGAAATACTTGATTCAGGAATTATTGTGCCATTTCTTATGGTTCGCTAGTGTTGTTCCAAATTATCGGGCCCTGAACAAGATTACTGTGAAGAATAAGTACCTATTCCATTTATGGAGGACCTGTACGACAAACTGACAGGCGCAACTTTGTTTACCAAGATTGACCTGAAGACAGGATATTGGCAAGTGAGGATTTTCGAGGGTGATGAACACAAAACTACCAATCACGATATGGGTCGTTTGACTTCTTGGTCATGCCATTTGGCTTGACGGGTGCTCGTACTATATTTTGCACTTTGATGAACCAAGTCTTCTGGGAATCCATAGACGATTTGTAGTGGTCTACCTGGATGATATTGTGGTATAAATCAAGACCTTAGCGGAGCACCTTGATCATTTGTAGATGATCCTAGTGCGACTAATAGAGCATGAACTGTGTGTGAAACTTTCTAAATGCTCCTTTGCTCAAAGCGGATTCACTTTCTCGGTCATGTCATTGAGGAGGGACGAATCAAGATGGACCAACAAAAGATCCAGGCTATCACGGTCTAGCCTTCACGCAAGGACATCCATGCCCTAAGGTAATTCTTTATAATATGCAACATTTATAGTCGGTTCATAAGAAACTACTCACTGATTGCTTTGCCACTGACAGAGCTCTTGAAGAAGGCCACGTCTTGGGATTGGTCTCCATAGCGCCAAGAGGCCTTTGATGCATTAAAAATGGCTATGTTCGGCAGTCTTGTAATGGCCCTTCTTTATTTGGACATGCCTTTTTAAGTGCATACTGATGCTTCGGATTTTGCCTTAGGCATAGTTCGATTGCAAGATGGTCATCATGTTGCTTACGGGAATCGTAAGTTGGCATTATGCCGCACATGAGAAAGATTTATTGGTACATCGCCTAAGCTTTTGGAGGAACAACTTATTGGGGACCCCATTCATTATGAAGATAGAACCATGGCATTGTTGCGTCGTGCTTATTATTGGTCCTAGATGGAATATGATGTTCTCAATATATGAGGACTTTCTTGGTATGTCATAAAGACAAGCCCAACCGCTTGATCAAAGCATGCCTTCTGGAGCCCCTACCTATCCTAAAGAGTCCTTGGGAGAGTGTCTCACTGGATTTTATTACCAGCTTATCCAAAGTTAGAGATCTCACCACTATTCTTGCCGAGGAAGATAGATTCCAAATATGATACTTTTATTGCGGTCCCAAAATATGTATATGCTGAAGAGACTGCTTGACTCTTCTTTGCTCACATTATCAAATATTGGGGCTGCCTAAAGATATTGTTAGTGACTGCGATTCTCTTTTCACTAGAAACTTTTGGACTAAGTTCTTCAAGTGTCTTGGGTCCAAGATGAGCCATAGTTAAAGTTTTCATCCCTAATTTGACGACCAAACAACGCGGTTCAGTGGCATATTGGAGGAGTACCTTCGTCACATTGTTACTTGCTCAAAGAAAAATTGGGTGAGGCTTTTGGATGCTAGTCGGTTATGTTTCGACGCCTAAAAGAGCTCAAGTACTAACAAGAGCGCTTTTGAAATTGTTACCTAGAAACAATCACTCCTCCCACCTACTGTAGATTCTCCAAATGTATCAAAATCTCTTAGAGTTGCCAGCTTCTAGAAGGAATGGAAGCAGAACCTGGAGATAGTGCAAAGCTATCTTAAGAAGACCTAATGGATGAAGAAGCATGCTGATCAGAATTGCCGCTTCGTAGAATATCAAGCTGGGGACAAAGTGATAGTGAAAATCCCAAAGAGATACTTATTTTCGGGGACTATTAACTCCCATCTATTGCAAAAAATACATTGGACCTCTTTCCATAGTGAAACGCGTTGGGAATGTGGTATACAATGTTGATATCCCAGTTTGGTGGAAGATAAATCATGTTTCCATGTTAGTTTACTAAAACCTTTTCAGGAAGACAAGGATGACCTCTCAAGCATCCATCTCACATACGTGGTATCAAAAACATAAAACGCCCGGGAAGAGAGTTTTTAAGGCTATACTTGATGACTGCGTGATTCATGCCACACAAAAGATCATCAGAATTTTATGGTGAAATGGAGAAGATTTGTGTCGAGAAGAACATATAGTAGAGGGTGAGAGACCTCAAAGTCTTCAAGGACCTAATCAAAGACTATCTTTCAAGGCAAGAGTCAGAGACGTCGCCATATAAGGTGGGGGATAATGTCATGGGCTACTTTCTAGCCTTGCCCCATGATCACTTGGATGCTCCCGTGGTGACCTTGCAAGCCTCTCAGTGTCGAGTGTCATAGACGGCCCCATGGTATTGGTTGCGCCAAGCAACAAGTATGCATGTGCCTGTGTGCCCTACAGATAGCTCGTCTCTAGCAGCAAGTGATGCTTACAAGTACTCGTCAGCAGGTAACGCCCTTTGCGCATGCCCCCCCCCCCCAGCGCCCACATGCTCATGCCCCATGGGTATCATGCACTAATTGAAGCTATTGACAAGGACATTTCCCCTACAAGTGTTGGCCTCTAGACCAGCTTTTTCTTTGTATAAGCCTATGTCCATTTTCATGAAATATAAAGTAGCTTTATTCTTGTATTTGCATTATAATTTTCTAGCTTATATATGTATACTGTTGTAACTTAGGTTTTTTATTTTTAGATATTTATAGCGGGTATAGTCTTTGAAGTTTTCTGCAAGCAATCAAATCTCTGTATTGGTGTCTCCTTCCCCAGCACCATGTTGCCTTTCTTGTAATCGTTATTCTCTACTAATACAAGCATGTTTTCATTTAATTCTCTCATTGCTAATTGTGACACTAACAGTCTAGTGTAGCATGCAAAGGAGGATTTCGATTGGTGGAAAGTAATCACACAGAAGTCGATTGCTTTGCCTTACGTCGTCATTCCAAGATATTCCAGGAAGGTGTTGTGTAATAGTAACTATCATTAAGAATACAATAGCGATATGAAGATGGATTACATCATTTATTTGGAATATACATAAACATGAATACATGTCCTAAACTACCATGAACAAAGTGGTATCTTGTATATAGAATGTCAATACTTCTTCTATGCTAGCCTCCGTTATCCACAACAACTCAGCTTCAAAATCTGCATATATTAATAATATGTATGAATATTTCTACATGAGTCTAGGATGTGAATCCATGCTCATGGATCAACTTTTCATTATAACCCAGTACATATACATTACCAAACACAAGTCTCAATCTCTCATTACAAACTAAGCAAATCTATGCACCCAACACAAATTTGTGTGCCTGGTGCAAATTCATGTATCTATGATATCAGGGCCCAATATAGCATGGGTGATCACTTGACTCTAGACGGACGAATCCAAATCCAAGCGTGTAATAGTTCACTGACTAAATCATGTATCATATAGTAAATATCACTCACATGTATGCTAAGTGGAATTTTGACTACTTATTAGCACCTTTTAGCTTTTGTTTTAATCCAAAAGTGTTTAATTATATTCTCAAAAATTGATAAAAAATGCTTAATTGTAGGAGTACTGGAAAATAAGCCACAAATATGAAATCCAACTCAAGAAGGAAAGATCTAAAATCAAGGACAAAATCAATTACAAAAGCTCAAGTGCGGACCGTAGATTTCCATCTGCGGCAATAGTTTGTGAATGAAAATTCATGAGAGTCCAAGTGCATAATGCGGACCACACATAAAATGAGCGGTCACAGAAACTATGCAAGAGCTAAAGTTTAGAGAGTCTCATTTCAAGCTTAAAAGGAAAATGTGGATCGCATAATTATTGTGTGGCCGCAAAGTCAGCTACGCGGTCGCACTCAGAAATATACGATCCCTAGAAGAGTCATGTGCTGTCGCACCAAGAATTCTGCCATAGAATATGAGAAATGCGGCCATATTCCAGAATTGTGCAGTCGCAAAGTCAACTGCTGTCAAGACTGAAAAGAAGTGCGGAACGCACAAGGAATTGTGCGGCCGCAGAACTTTCGAAAGGTATTTTTGTCTGAACTAGCCTTGTATAAATAGACTAGTTTCGTGAAATTAGGTCAAGTTTTGAATATTGAAAGTTTGGTAGCCATTTTTCCTTGCTTCTTTAGGAAACTTTAGCTTACTTTAACATTAAATTTTCATCGTTTAATCTTGCAATATGAGTTTTATCATCTTTTCTTATTTATTTTCTTTTATAACAATTGTGAGTAGCTAGATTTTTAACTAGGGTTGGGTCCTAATGGATGTTTGATTTATGGCTTATTTATGGTTGAGTGTTTATTATTTAGACTTGTTCTTTCTTTTAATTGTAGAATTAATAGTTGCAAACATTAGTTCATGCCTATTTGACTTGGTCTCTACTTGAGAAAGATAGAGTCTAGAAAACCTTGGCTAACAATAATTTGGGATAAAATCAATAATCGATAGTTCCAATTAGAGGGTTGAACCTAGAGAGAGTAAAATCCGACTTGAGCATTTTATCAACTGTTTTGTTCAATACCCATTTGGACTTCAAAAATCCAAATTGGGCAAAATTATTCTCTTACCGAGAGGTATGAGTGGGTACTTAAGTGTTGATAGAAATAATACACCCCGACCAATGAAATAAGCTTTAAAATTTACAATCCATTATGCAAACACCTAGGTGAAGGTCATAGCCCTAGGCCCTTTACATTATTTGAAAAACATCCAAAAACAATATTTTCTACTTTTATATCCTTAGAGTTGTAATCCTTGGCGTAATTTTAGAAGTAAAAGCAAAACCATATTTGTGAAAGTGCAATCTAGTTACTTCACGTACTTTATCCAAATACATACTACTAATTCCCATCTCAGCTCCCTATGGATTCGATCCCGATTCCTTGTTGGGTATTATTGTCACAATAGACTGTTTCATAACCTCAAATAGAAGTGTGACTTGGACAAGATAAATTTTTGGCGCCGTTGTCGGGGAGCTAAAAATATATTTAGCTATATATTTGATTTTGTGTGTGAATTGTCTTCTTTTGCTTCCGTGTTACTTATCTTTTTGGTGAAAAAATGGCTCTCAACAACAATGATCCTCTTGGAAACATGCCTATGGGGGATATGGACGTGGAAGATGATCAAGCTGAAGAGGTTCCTCTTGAACCTCAAGTAAATAGACGAGGTCGGCCGCCTCAAGAATACGTTTTCTTTCCACCCCCATCTCCATCAAGAGTGGCTCCACACAGGGTATTGATGAATTAAAGGAATGCAAGTGCCATAGTCCCGCTTCGCATTAGGGTGGGAAACTTTCAAATCACAAATGTTATGCTTGCACTGCTAGAGCAACAAGGATTCTTCATCGAGGCTCCGAATCAAAATGCGTACAAACACTTGAAGGTCTTTGTGGACACTTGCTAGGGGAGTAAACAGACAAACGTCTCCGATGATGCTTTGTGGTTGAGGCTATTCTATTTCTATCTACGGGGGAAAGACTTGGATTGGTTAGAAAGGTTTTTCAAACCATTCCATCCATATATAGGATGAATTGGCAAATAAATTTATTTTCAAGTTCTTTTCTACCAGGCATATGGTTACTCTTAGAGACGAGATTCTAGCATTCAAACAAGAACCCAATGAGCCATTGCATGAGATATGTGAGAGGTATCGAACTGTGTTGAAGGTGTGCCCAAACAATAACATGACGGAGGCTATGATTCAACAAACTTTCTTTAGGGGAATCACTACTACCTATCAATGCATGGTCAACCAAATTGCTGGTGGAAATTTCATGACGACGCTATTGCGGAAGCTTGTGAGATTTTAGATGAAATGGCAGATACTCCATCGGCATGGCAAAGTAGAGCAAATGTTCCTCAAGGTGATCCAAACATGATTCAACTACATAAAGAATTGCATGATCATAGGCAAGCAACTGCTGAGTTCACCACCACAATGAATCAATTAGCCAAGCCTCAACTTCAACAAGTGCAAGGTCCTAAGCAAGTCAATGCAATGGGCAGAATTAGTATGATGGTAAACAAGAAAAGGGAAAAGGGTCCACAAGTGCAAAACTGTATGAAAAATTATGTATAAGATGGTAGTGGGTTTGATCAAGATGAACCTTACAATGAACAAGAGTAAGAAGTACAATACATGAACATCTTCCAAGGGCAAAGAAATAACTCTAAAGGCCTAAATCAACAACAATGGCGACCTCAAGGTAATCAAAGGAATTGGAATTCGAGCAACCAATGTAATTGGAATGGTGGTAACAACCAAGGGAATTAGAACAATCAAAACAATCAAGAAAATTGGAATGGTCAAAGTAACCAAGGCAATTGGAGTGGCAATAGTCAAGGATATTGTGGAGACAACAACCAAGGGGGATGGAACAATAACTAAGGAAATCGAGGGTCGGGCTTTCAAAGGCCCCGGATATATCAACAACCGAACAACCCTCCTCCTTATCCTCCCAATGGTCCAAGCTCTTCCAACAATGAGATGGGACATACTAATAACATGTTCAAACAAATGATGGAGAAGAATGTCGTTGATGTCGAACTAGCCTCACACAATACTTCAATTCACAATTTATAAGTATAATTGGGAAAAATCTCGCACACTTTAAGCACTTGTCTTAAGGGGTCACTACCATGTGACCCGGTGGTCAACCTAAATGGTGGGAATAATACGAGACATTCCAATATTCCATGATAGTTACTACAAGGAATGGAAAAGGTAGGGATGAAACCACCTCAAGTCAAAGGAAACTTGTTGATGATGAGCAATTGGTACAAGAAGATGAGATTCCTAACAACAAGATGCAAACAAATGATAAAGTGTGGATTGATATTGATGACAAAGTGGAGAAGACTCGAGGGGAAGTGAACTCGTCTAGTGAGCACATTGTTGACAACCGATAGTGCCAAAGTCTAAGGTACCAATTCCTAGGCCTCCTCCTTCATATCCTCAAAGGCTTCCCAAGCAAAATGGTGAGAATAAATTAAAAAGTTCATTGACATGATGAAAAGTCTATCTATTAATGTTCAATTGGTTTAGGCTTTGGAGCAAATTCCCAGTTATGCAAAATTCATGAAGGATTTTGTGACAAAGAAACGGTCGATGAATTGTGAAACTATAAAGATGAATCATCAAGTGAGAGAAATTGTGCATTCAATGGCTCCTAAATTGGAAGATCCCAAGCGCTTTCAAAATCTTTTGTACCATTGGAAGTGCGGACTTTGCTTAAGCTCTTTATGATCTTGGAGAAAGTATCAATTTGATAACCTATCGATTTTTTAATTTGGGGATTAGGCAACCAAGACCCACATTTATGAGATTACAAATGGTCGATCGTACCATGAAGCGACTATTGGGTATAATTCATGATGTGTTGGTTCGTGTTGAAAAATTCATTCTCCCTGTGGATTTTGTTATTCTTAATTGTGAGGTCGACTATGAGGTGCCAATTATTCTTGGGAGAACTTTCCTTGCTATGGGGAAGGCTCTAGTCGATGTTGAAGCCGGAGAACTTACTTTTCGGGTTGGTGATAAAAAGTAGTTTTCCATGTGTGTAAGAATATGAGACAACCCAATAGCAATGAGGTGTGCTCACTAAGCATCTATTTAGACATCTTCGAGGAACTATAGATATGGGATTGCTTTAATTTAATGAATTCAAGTCGGAAATAATTGGCTATGTCGATGCACGTTATTTGTCTGATTCACATAAAGCTCGATGCCAAACAAGCTATTTGTTTACAGATGGAGGTAGAACTATATCATGGTATTCAATGAAACAAACAATAGTTGCCACATTTTCAAATCATGCTGAGATAATAGCCATTCATGAAGCTAGTGAGGAATGTGTTTAGTTGAGATCAATAACTCAGCATATTCAGAAAATGTGTAATTTTCTTATAAAAAAGATAACCCAACTACACTATATGAAGACAATGCTGCTTGCATTGCTCAACTGAAAGGAGGATACATCAAAGGAGACATAACAAAGTACATTTCACCAAAGATCTTTTTCATGCATGATCTTCAACAAAATGGTTTAATGTTCAACAGATTCATTCATGTGAAAATTTGGTTGATCTGTTTATTAAGGCATTACCAACTTAAACAATTGAGAAGTTGAGACAAAAGATTGGAAAGCGCTATCAAATAAAGTGATGTTTTCATGAAGCAGAGTAAGATACGTGTTGTACTCTTTTTCCCTTCCTAGGTTCTGTTCCACTGAGTTTTTTTAGTTTTTAACGAGGCAGTAAATAAAGCGTATTATATTATGTGTACTATTTTTCCTTCACTAGGATTTTTTTCCACGGATTTTTTTTTAGTAAGATTTTAATGAGGCATATTATATATTTTTGCACATACACAGGGGAGTGTTATAAAGCTATTAGTAAATGTAGATATCCACTACTCTCACTACTTTCACCCATAATGTAAATATCCTCTCTACTCATCGTTATTATGATTGTAACCCCCACACCTCCATCCACATGATCTCAATTGTTAATGTCATGTTTAGGACAATCATTTTGTAACATTCTATGTAATAGTATAAATAGAGGCATGAAATGTGATATGGAATACGCTTAAACACTTATTACTTATATTTTTCTTTTATATTGTTACTTTGAGCTATTTCTTATTAGGATAAGTATATATATAACAGGGGAACTTGCGCTTAGCCCAATCATATCGTATTAATTGCTTCCAATTTGCTAGATGAGCCGTCATTAGAACCTTCCACTGCACTATTGTTCGGAGACGAACGGTTCCATCCCTTCCACTTAAAATATTTAAAAAAAAAGGAATCTTGAACTATTTTCTAAAATGAAGTGAACTTGTAGAATTTTGAAAAATTATTCGAAACACAATTTGGTATGAAAAAAAAATATTTTTAATAAAAATGTTTTCTTAAAAAGTATTTTCTTCAAAAAAGCGACAAACAATTTTATTGGTGAGTAAAAACTAGTACTATTTTTTAAGAATATACATTAATAATAATACCAGCAAATTGAATAAAGTTTTTGTGAGGTTTTAGACATTAAAGATTGAAATAGTGTAATAATTATTGAATGGAACAAGTCATGTTAAGTGCGTGCTGGTACGCAGGTATAGATATAAAGGAAAATAACTTCTGTCCATAAGCCAGGTCATTTTTCCTCTTTTGGTAGAAACGATTTTCCTTGTCTTACCAAACACTAAAAACAACTTCGCTTTTAGAAAATAGGGATAGTGCTTTAGGGAGACCAAGATCAGTAAGTGCATGCTTTGGTTGGACTATCAAGACTCTGTTCAGTTCCCTTCCTC
Organism: Nicotiana noctiflora; assembly: GCA_032618575.1. NCBI lineage: Eukaryota > Viridiplantae > Streptophyta > Magnoliopsida > Solanales > Solanaceae > Nicotiana > Nicotiana noctiflora. Next base: position 27,732 of record JASVEL010006404.1, read on the forward strand.
CAGAAAGATTAACTTTATACAATAGCTTAACATTGATCATGGAAAATCAGCAGCAATCCAAATTCAACGAGAAGCGAAGTGTAGTAATTCACAACATTCAATAACCACAAAAAGTACATACGGAACCAAATTCACAAATCGTGTTACCGCGCAATGGTATTTCTTTTTCGATGCTGAAATATGAAAAGAAAACATATCGACAGACCACTGTTATAGCCAACTAAACTTACGCGGTATCCGGCTGGGAGAAACAAAATTCATATCTTGCTTATTATGTGTATCCTACTATAAGTCGCAGGATTTGTTCTGCCAATTCAGTTAACAAGAACAAGGCAACAAAGACTATTCCTTGAAATTTTCTCTTTCATTTGGTACAACATACTTGCCAGAGCTCAAACTGGCCTATCATACATGGGGACTGTGAAACGAACACCATATTTGCTACAATTGAACATAGAATAGCTCCCTCCATCTATAATGATAATAGAAAGATACGAGAAGAATCCTTCATGGTAGGATCCGGATATCCTTCACTACGCCTATGGAGATTGACTATCAATGGGAAAAGCAAAGCTCAAAACAATTCAAACATTAATGTTGTGTTCCTGTTTCTTGGGGACTCTGAGTCGGTCGGCTTTTGATTTGATAAACCTGCTTGACTTGCTTCTCGTACCCCGGCCCTTTTAAAGTTTCTTGATGCTTTAAGTGCATTGATGTAGTTCCCCTTGCAGGTTTATTAATCCACCGCGGCGGGGGTAAAGGAAGTGGGCCCACACTTGGTGTGAATGGCGGTGGGCGGACATTAGAAAGTTGTCCTGAATTTGGCATCCTTGGCACAGCTGAATAAGGCCTCGTTCTTGAACCACTTTCAATTGTCAACAAAGACATTTCATTCCTCATACTATGATACTGATCTTGATATGAATGCCTGTCTTGCATCCTGAAATTTTGCCTAGGGCTTTGCAACTCATAAGGGGATGGAGCATATCTGGGATTTCCAGATGCACCACGAGGCATAAAATTACTAGATAAATAAGAAGGATCCTCAAAAAAACCATTTGCACGGCCAAGTGGTCCTGGAAATCGTGGCCGGTGATTGGGAGAAAAATTCCTGTAACTCATTTGATCATAAAACCCACCTTCATAGCCAGGCGGTCCAGCTGGCCTTGGTTTATTCAGAACATGGTTGCCGAGGAAATTTCGAGGATATGATTGCTCCAACACTCCAGAATTTGTTCCACCGGATTTGATATTCAATGTGTTCTTAAGCAACCGATGTGCTGCTTCTTCCAGAGAAGGCCCTGCTATTGCCCCAGGTACTGGACCCCTGCATAACACACAAGACCGAAAACATTCATATTATCAGTTGATTACTTGCAAAAAGAAATTACATTCACAAGCCCATTACTCACAAAAGACAAGATTACTGTTAACACTTGTTGCAGGTTTAAGAGTGTGAAAAGAAAAGACACGCAAATACCATAAGACACGGCAAAAAGAGATGAGATTTTACCTATCTTTGCCAAACTGACGCCGGGTACCATGATCTTCATGCCATAATACAGGGAAAGGTTTTATATCAACAGCTCTCAAGATCTGCAGTACAAATTACAATAGCTTCACTCGCAATTCTCCTAAAAGCAGCAATGCAGCACACTCAACCAGACGCTAGACCACAAACAGCAAAAGCAATGTAGCAGACTGAAGCCATGTGCCTCAAAATACAAGAAAAAATGAACTGCAGATGAACTCTCAGCAGAAACTACTGATATTGAATAAATATTTGAATTAATAAAATTCAAGCTCCCCTAGATCAGGAAAAGCTCGAAAGAATAGGCACTTTTTTAAGTAAAAAAAGTGGGTTGGGCGTATTCTATCAACAGCAGGAAAAACCACAAAATAATAACATTGACTAAATAAGACTAGAATTGGAACCTAGTTATTTAAATCCACGCGCATTCACATTAAAAAAACTGAAAAATTACAATATATGTTCCTGCTAGATTATCTCTGCTCAAGAACATAATGGTTAAGCAAATTTTATGACTTGGGTATTATTGTTTCAGAATGCTCCAAATGTACAACTGCAACTAAGCAAATTACAGATTCTTTACAAACCTTTTTGGGCATAAATACTCCTTCTGGAGGCTTCGGAATATGCTTATGAGGTACTGGATTCAGAAAGGTAATATTTCTGGCCACACAAGAGAAAAGATAAGAGGTACTTTCTCAAGCAGCTGAAATATTTTGAATGTCATAATCACAATTTGAAAGAAGGTTAGAGGTCTGGAATTGCCAGAACAGAACTCACAAAATCTTATTTGAAATATCTTCCAATCCATTGAGTGGGGAACAAACCCTATCTCTCAGGCCATTCCGCTCAGATAACCAAATGAATCCATTCATTCCACCACTGTGAAAAAAGGGAATAGAAGAATGCTTGTGGAACCAGCAAAAAACGACCCAAAAAAAAAAAAAGAAACTTGAAAATTTACAGCAGCAGACCACATGACCAACCTCAGATTTGCATCAATCAGCCATGGCCTTTGTTCCCCTGGGGGCACCTTATTATTGTGATGATAGTACGAAATGATATATGGAGCCAAAGTATGGTGATGATGAACATAGAGCAAATCGAACATTACACTGTTCCTGAGTTGCTCCTCTTCCTGCAAAAATACAAAATGAGAATGAGACAAGAACAACTCTAATATGCATTATAAATAATACCCCATCTTCCAGGATCTTTTTCCAGTTAAGCTCCAAGTCAACGAAATACGGAAATAGGGACATGGATACTCCTGAGCACTCTACTCAGCCATGAAAAATCCTCTGAATGTTTGATATCTTTAATATCACTGTTTGCTTATGGACAATACAAAGGAAGGCGAGACTTCTGAACAATGAACATCCATGTTAAACTACAAACATCACAGCTTTGAGCAGCTATTTAGGGTAGGTGCATAAAATATAAATACTACATCAGTGAATTAACTGAGACGATCAGAGATTACATCAGTGAATTAACTGAGACGATCAGAGATTACATCAGTGAATTAACTGAGACGACCGCTACGGGTACAGATTTAGCGGTCAAATTTCATGATCGAAATTTTGAGATTCGCGCGTCCGAATCCAAGTACGGATATGGGTGTGGGGAATCGACTAAGAATAATTCAAATATCCAAAAATAGAGTTACACAAAAGTCTAAATTATGAAACATCATGTGGAAAACGTATAAGATATTCCGAGAAGGAGAAAATATTGATCAAGAGGAGAATATGAAAAGGAGATAAAAAGAAAAGGAATGACATAATCAATCCCAGATCCATCTATTTGAGGGGGGTCCAATTCCGCGCTCTTCTAATTGCTTAGAAGGGTCAAGAAGCGTATCACCAGATCTAACTACGAAGAAAGGAACTCGAAGTGAAAGGCCATCGTCTTGTGCAAAGCAACCATAATTGGCCTTCTATCATCTTCTATCTAGGTAGGCCTCGACTTATTTCCAGAATAAGAGTTAGACCGCGGCTTCCCCCCCTCCCCTTTTTTTTTGGGGGGGGGGGGGGGGGGAGGGGGTCAAGTTCCTTGCCGACTGCCACCTATCGACGCCGACTTATTTTCATTTGTTTTGGATATTACCAAACCTAGCTTAGCCTTCGTAAACCCATATGCCCTAGGGGTGTGCATTCGAATCGGTTTATCGATAAATCGAATCAATTATCTATTATCGAAAATCGAAATAAAAAAAATCGAAACCTTATTGAAACGATAAAGATAAGCATATGTACAAAAATCGATAATCGATAAGTAATTATCGATAAGGGTCAAAATCGAATCGATAAATCGAATGCACACCTTGTATACACTTGTAAAATGAGTAATTACCTATTTGTGTAGATTAATATAACATACAGAATGTATATATATTCCGCTACTATTTTGTAAGCGGCTATACAATATCATTTTCCCTAATCTATACCTTTTCCTTTACCCTAAGTCCCTTACCATATTATTTCCTCTATCACATTTAAGGAATGAGAATATTTAAAGATCAAAGGAATGAAGTTCAAATTAATGGAAAACAGAATTAGCCGTGATGATGTAATTTTTTTTTATACCGTTGGAGTGTTGGTGGCATACATTTGATCCCTTACTTTGGTTTTGTTGCATATGCTTGTTGACATAATTTTTATGTTATAAATTGTGAAAAATTGTGTTCGTCTTATTTTAGCTTCTTTTTGTCCATATTAGTTAGGCGCGTGTATAGCGATATACTTTCCCGTGGAATCCTGCAAATTTTCTTATTGGTGTAATCGATAACCGAATCGATAAGCCCACAAAATCGATAAATTGAAATCGAAAAAATTGAAACCTTATTAAAACGATAACGATAAGCATTACAAATCGATAATCGATAAGTAATTATCGATAAGGGTCAAAATCGAATCGATAAATCGAATGCACATCTACTAGTCGTACTCTGAGTTTCTTGGGAATCGAGGGGTCATGAGCTTTTGGACAATTCGATATGAGCGAACTCCAAAAGCATCAGACCGCATGTAATAATGGCTCGTCCTTAGTGCCTTTGAACTAACTGAAAGACCTCTTTTCAACGAGTTCTTCTTTACCGAGAAGATTGGCATGACTATTTCTATAAGTAATAGAATGTATGAAGTTGGCCCGAGAATAGGGAAAAAATTGACTTTTTGAAGTCAATAAAACTTACTAAGCAATAAAGACATGAAACATTTCAACATAGAAAGAGCCCAATGTAACTTGGTCCTTGTTATATAGTAGCAAAATGGTGAATACTAACACATCTGCTGCAACTAGTATAAAAAAAAAAGTACATAAGGATCCAGAATATTAAATATATTGATCACTAATCAAGATCATATAAAGCCTGGTATTCCCAGAAAGGATAGTCGTGATGTCCCTTCGTGACCGGCCTCTTCAGTATGGAGCCGAAGGCGAGGGTTTCTAGCTCTACGCCGGCCGTGGAATCAAACAAAGGTCGAAGGACCATTCGATTCATTAAATGGCATTGCGGCGTCCTCCCCAGCACTAGTAGTAGACGGGCAGGTTGTGCGATGCTTTCCCAAAGCCAACTTTCTTTATCGAGCGGCTCTTTGTTGATGTTGACGATAAAAGTTCAATTCACCATAACTTTTGTTTCGATTTCAAAAATCATTGTATAAGTCTCGAATTTCTCCATTGGTTTTGGTCAAAGTACACAAAATCAATTAATAAGATCCGGTACGGATCCACACACATGTCGTGCCGATAGGGGTGCGGCATCAAAAGTGAAGAGACCGGCCAACTTAGCTTGAGAGTCAAATTAACATTTCATATTTTTTTCATAACTATTATCAATGTTGTCAAAGGCGCGCTTAAAGCGCGCCTAAGCCTTGAAGCGAGGCTCAAAACACGTTGAGCGCTTCAATTCACTTTGTGGGCGCTTTAGTATCGTATCAAAGCTCTAAGGCATACTTTTCCTTGCCAATGAGTGTAATCCTGAAAAGGCGACATTAAACAATTGATATTTCACTATATCGTGAATTTTTTTTTCAATTTCTTTGTCCGTATATTGGTTATTCATGCTTAAAATGATTAGTCTTGGACTACACGCATATTTTTACTTTTTCCCTGTTGCGCCTTTTTTTATTAAAGCACGCGCTTTATTTGCGCTTTGCGCTTCAAGCCCCAACGGACGTTAGAGCTTTTTTGCGCTTTTCGCCTTTGATAACACTGACTATTATGGCTTCATCTGATCGAGATTGTTGATAGTTCCTTGACAAATAATACTCCCTCCGCTCCAATTTATGTAAACCTGTTGACTGGGAGGTAACAGGTATCTCGTGGAATTAGTAGAGGTACGCGTAAGCTGGCTCGGACACCACGGCTATTAAAAAAAAGTGGATACGTTGCAGAATATTCTTTCTTCAATTACTTACCCAAAAAGAAAAAACTCATTTCCAAAAAAAAAAATTATTATTTGTGTGGTTCTGCAACTTGGACTAATGCAAATATACATGTGCCCTTCCTGCATATGCCTAGTCTATATTTGTTCATGTTTTTGTTAGAATTTATCATTCATCAATCTCTAACATGATGAATCAATCATCAATTGTTTCTTCTCTCATCTTGGCTAGTGCTTGATGGCAGCCTATCTGATTTTCCCATTAAAATTTGTTTCTACAATTTTAAGCTGCTGGCAAATCAATTCAAATGTCTGTTAATGCATGTTGCCATATGCCCATATCAATATGAATGTGTGTGTGGGGTCCATGTCCCCTTGATTTAGCGGGACAGAAGGTTTGCTGCTTCTTAATGAGCCTGACATTGATAAGGGCCTAAATGGGTATTAATTTGCTCTCACGCAGTTTAACAAAAAATAAGACGTTTGGAATTTGGGGCCCTAAACAAGTCAAAAAGGGGCCCCAAAGTATTTGTGTGGCTATTAAAGCTTTTCATCAAGGGTAGAATTATAAGTTCAAGCTAAATTGTTACCAAATTTAGAAAGAGATCATTCTTTGTGGAACGGACCAAAAAAGAAATAGGTTCACATAAACTGGAACAGACGGAGTAATATTTAACTGAAAGAAGCAAGTTAAATATTACTTTTTCAAGTTTTAGTAAAACCGATACAGATATTTAACATGCTATAGTTGACTAAGACATTATAAAGGTATATCATCTCTATCCAAATGGGAGGTGTCTTTTCCCAGAAATAAGAAACTCACTACATAATATCTTAAGCAAGGAAGACTGGAGAGACCATCAAAAGATGGCAAGGGACTGTATTGCACAGCAACTTGGCTGTTGGCATCAACATGGAAACTCCATCAGAATATATCTCCTGTTAAAAGCCTCTTCCAGCCACTCGCTGCTGCCTCTACTACCTAGGAATCACATACACCAAACCTAACGCTGCGTATATCTGTCATACTGTAATCCAAGAAGAGACAATCAATAGGACTGGAACATGAGTCCAATGCAAAAGCTGACTGTGTCCTTCTTCTCTTTATTTTTTTAACTTTTTGTTTTGAGATTTTATATATATATATATATATATATATATTGAGCCATTTATTTGTCTCCCTTGGACACTGTACAAATACATGAATTCCAATTAAAGGATCATTTGTATTACCAACTATACACTTCAATAGGCATTTAGCATTCTGTTTCATGTTTATCTTAGAGGTTGGGACCCTTTAGGGTACTTTGTCAATCATTATTTTCATTTGAACGAGCTCAGCCTATTGTTTTTAGCATTGGAACTACAATCTAGTAGAGTACAATAAATATTTTTACTTCACAGCTATCGACTTTCTTCCTTTTACGTATCTGTTTATTGTTTTTGTCGTGTTCGAGTTATGTCCCTCGAATTTAGAAAATTTCATGTCTTGAGGTCTGACATGAAGCTACTGTCAATTTTCATGTAACTTAGTCTATCACTAGGGAGATTGCAGCAGATCAGATTCCAATTAACGAACCTCACTAACTAATGCCTTGAAATTTTATCAAACTTGATTAGATGTTGCAAAATGAAGTCACTGAAACAAAAATAAGTAGAAATACCAGGATAGGTAGGTGTATTTTAGAAAAATAGAGAAGGAGAACTTGCTTGCTAATTCTTGCTCCAGCACGAACGTCGATCTATTGTGACCAGCGCACCGCCACATAAACCATGGATCTGCTGGGGTGGCCAGTGATTTTCTTATATTATGGATCCGTTAGGTGCCTCCGTGGAGGACAAGATGCGGGAGTCGAGGCTGAGATGGTTCGGACATGTTAAGACTTAAGAGAAGAAGAATGGATGCTCCGGTCAGGAGGTGTGAGAGGTTGGCCATGGAGAATTAGAGAAGGGGTCGAGGTAGGCCTAAGTATTGGGGAAAGGTGATTAGACAGGACATGGTGCTACTTCAGCTCACTTAGGACATGACTCTTGATAGGAGGGTGTGGTGGTCGAGGATGAAGGTAGAAGGTGAGGATTAAGGTAGAAGGTTATTAGGTAGTTTATAGTTGTCCACCGATGGTCTTGGTAGAATGCATGTCCCTTCATATTCTTAGATTTTTATAACGTTATGTGATTTTGTTCGCCTCAGGTATTGTATTTTCTATTGCTATTATTTGGTACTACTTATCCTTTATCTCTCCTTTTTTCTTTTCTCTTCCTTCTTTCTTCCTTCCTTGCTTTCCTCCTCTTCTTGTTGCCCTTCCAGAGCCGAGGATCTATTGGAAACAACCTCTCTACCTCCATTAGGTAGGGGTAAGGTCTGCGTACAGACTACCCTCCCCATAGCCCACTTGTTGGGATCAAACTAGGTTTGTTGTTGGTGCTGTAGGTGCCATTTCAATTGCCAAAAAATCGCTACTGAACATGGTGGCAGTCACAGAAAGGATGACTTAAACTGAAAGTAAAGTCTCCAAATATATCTATTGAGACTTCATCCTAACCAACTATAGGAAGTGCTCCAAAGTTTCTCCAATATGCCTACTAATGCATCATCCTAACCAACTTACCAACTACAGAAAGTGCTCCACTTATCCTCTCTTGTTTATATAGCTCTAGTAGTAAGATGTGTTGCCAAGAGAGGAAGATTTTCTGATGCATTAGAAAAAAAAATTCCATAAAGATTAGATGAAGAAATAACTACTCTGCCCACCTCACAAGAAGGATTCATTTTCCATCTATTGGACCGCAAGGCGAGAAAATATATTTCATCACTACCTGCTTTCCTAGTTTTCTTGAGACCACAGGAAATATTCTTCCTACATTATTGAGATATTAAGTATCAAAATTCAAATAGTGCAGAAACCAAAATTTTAAATTTTGTCTGCACACTGAAGCTTAATTAGCCTGATCTCTCTTGAAATTGGTCAAGTTGATCTAAAACTGAAATAGGCCAACAACTGAGTAGAAGGGAATAATGACAACTTAATATCCTCATCCCATTCCACCAAGGGTAGAAACAATCTAGGAAAAGCCATCTATTTATTAAAACTCAATGACATCTCAAACTGAGCAAAGTCGAGCACATCTATGACCTCAGCAACCTACTTCTTTAATGGGATGTAATTTCCTAACTAATAAAATCTAAGTCCCAATGCAACAATTCACCAATCAAGCCTACTAGAACTGCATGTGTTTTGTGACAAAGATACCGACAGCAAGTATAGCAGCATTAGCAGCCAAATTGGATGTAAGTATGTAACATAACATGAAGATGGTAAAAGAAGTAGTAGTTAAGTGCTCTCTTTTGACATTTGAGGAAATCAAGTTCCCCATTTTATAATAGATTCTATTAACAACAAGAGCCAAGTGGTAAACGGTCTAAAAATAATCTTATCTTTCATACCGATAACGTGTCTTCAAGCTTTTTAGTTTCAGCAAGTAACTTCTTCTCGTCGATGAACGGCAATTTTACAACAGCCTGTTTTTACAGAGGAAATCACAATTAGTCCACAGATATCAAGCTCTCAAATAAGTAAACAGCTAAAATCATATCAGAAAACCACTAGACAATCGAATATTGCAGTAAAAATACCTGCCATGCAAAACGCTTTCCATTCATGTCAAGTTCAAAATCTGAAGGCACAAAAGAATTTATGGTGAATGATTGACTTCTGAACAAGAAGTGATATATAGTAAACTGAACTGCAGTAAAATGTTGACATGACACCTGTTGGATAAAAATCAGAAATTGGCGATGATGGATCCATCATTAGCATCCTGTACTTCTCAGGAAGAGCATTTGCACTGCAGGACAGGTAGGGGGGGGAAGAGAAACATAAACAACCACTAATGTAGAGGAATCACCAGCTCTGGATAAAACATGCGTCCTTTGGCAAATCTTTCAATATGGAGTATGAAAAACTTAAAGATAACCTTGCAGCTGGCAGAACACCCATGAGCTGATCAAAGGGCTTAAATGGTTCCCCTGGGAAGAAAGTAATTTCCAAGTCCGCCAGACCTTTGAGGTCAGAAGCAAATGGAGCATAATGATATGGGTAAAACCTGTTAAAAAAGCGAATTGTAAGTTCACATTGCCACTTGAGCCACCTAAAATTTAGGAAGGACGAAGAGATGTTAGAAGAACTAAGATCCTCTCCTGTCCGAATTAATATGACAACTTTCAATTTTGAGACATCCCAAAATACTTGACAGCATGCCACTAACAAATTATTCTGCAAAACTTTCACAAATTTCAAGAATTCAAAGTCATTTAGTTATACAAACTTTAAACTTCGAGGTGATGTTTTCTCTACCAAACTAACTTTCAACCATTTCTTTAATAACTTTTCCACTATCACTAATATAATTCATTAAGTGAAACTAGAATTTTAAACTCCGTGTCTAGTGTTAAAGTGGGACTAGCTGATAACTTCTAATCAGTGCATTAGACATCAATAAGCAGGTTCCACTGCACGCGTGACTCACACAAAATTGATGAGGAGAAAAAATGTAGGAAGAAGCGATTCTCCCAACTCCAACCACTAACCCCTCACCACCAATCAAAAAATAAATAAAAAGTTAAAAGAATGAATATCTGAATAATAGAAAATTCAACTATTACAAGAGGAATCATACAAAGGATAAGTGCAAAGTAATCAATATTATATATGTGGCATGCTGCATGAAGAAAGAAGCTCCATCTTTCTACCACAAAGCATTCAATAAAGCAATAACTTCACAAGAAAGGTGTAAATATGAAGTGCAAAATTACTACTCATTTATCCAGGAAAACAACAAACCATTGCCACGAGCAAACACCTTGGTAGTAATACCGGCAAACCCAACATAATCCTTCCACATACTTCTGAACCTGAAATTTTGACATTTATCATCTAAAAGTTGAGAAAAGACTAAATTTCACAATCATATTACTAGCTATAGGATGCAAACTAATGTTAACTGCAAGAGAAAGGCAGGCCAAAAGGGAAGTTGGCCTGCCCCTCAAAGAAAGATCTTCCCCTGCAGACCCATTCTCCTAGTCAGCCGTTAACAAGCACAGCAAATACATGTAAACAGATTTCCCAAAATCACAGATTTCGCAAAGAGGAAAATGGGATCTCGCACAAGAGAGTGCCAAATTATACAAATATAGGAAAGAGAAACTTCTTGCACTTATGTTCCCCATACTATAACAAGTTCAATCTGCATTTTCTATATAATGCACCCTCATGTAAGTCTATTGAGAGCCTTTTATCTAACGGTGCAATTAAAGCTTAAGTGGTGCACAAAGGAAAAGGATGTAAGCACAGCTGAGGTCGCCATGCTATTTCTCTCACAAAAGATACCAGGATCCAATATACTACAAAAACAATCATAAGCATCTTGTTGTCCCATATGAGGTTTTTCAGCAGATAATGTACTCACTCTAATTAATGAAGCTTGAGGCAACAGATAAGTTTTTGTATAAGTTGAGGGAAATGACAAGTATGCCCATACTTTCATCCTTGGTTAAGCACGATGCAATACCATAATTTAAGGCATCTAGAAAAGCAGTGCAAGATGGGAATTGATTGTCATATGATGGTAACTGTGATAAAATGGATGCATGGGACTTCGGTTTCACTACAGTTTCTGATATTGGGAACAGAACTTGGTAGTATTTATAAACTATCCACTAGCACTGTAATCACCAGTGGCAAGCAGTTACAGGCATATGGCGCAGCCGAAGCAATGAAACTAATCACCCATGTCTTCATAGATATGGTAATATCATGCTAATCTCTGAATATATGTAGAAGTTATCTACAACCTACTCAAAGTTACATTCCAAACTTCTATAACATGAAAAAACATTTAAGAAACCATTTCCTCCAAATTCTACTCAAACCACATTGGTCTGTTCGTGCAGTTATTGCAGTTTTTTTGGCCCTCATTCTTCAGATGAGTAGACCTATTAACATCCAAGTTATCCTTCACAAGTTAATGAAGGACGTGAATGAAACTGTTTTCTGGAGATTAGGAAAGAGAAAGACAGATCAAAAAGAAATTGGATAACATGGATTAATTGGTATATTTGAGGAGATTTTTTTCTTTAACCAAAGCTGAGGAAACATATTTCAGAAAAAGATCAAGAGGGGTGTGGCTAAAATATGGAGGTAGGAACATAGTTTCTCCCAGAGGATGGCTGATGTGAAGAAGAAGAAGAACTGCATTGATCAATAGGAAGTAGGCTAAAGACTCAGCTGTCAACTCTGTAATTTGAGATTTTAAACTTCTCTGTTCATAGACACTGAGAGTTGGAGGCCAAGATATGTGGATGACAGTCTCCCAATAAACAAGTGACAAAAAGGTGTGGCCGCTTTGACCTTGTTCACAATAAGAAGGTAGTGAATGGCTGAATGCTATCACAGTCTGTTCACCTAAAAAAGCACCTGTGCCAAATGGGTACACAACAGCATTCTACCAAAGATATTCTGATATCATCAGAGCAGATGCAGTAAAAACTACTCCCTCCGTTTCAATTTATGTGAACCTGTTTGACTGGACACGCGTTTAAGAAAAAACTGAAGACTTCTGGATTTGTAGTCCTAAACAAGTCAAAAAGAGGCCCAGAGTAGTTGTGTGGTTATAAAAGCTTCTTATTAAGAGCAGAATTGTAAGTTTAAGCTAAATTGTTTCCAAATTTAGAAAGGGGTCATTCTTTTGGAACGGACCAAAAAGAAAATAGGTTCACATAAGCTGGAACGGAGGGAGTATTAGCCATTTCCAATAAAGAGGTCCACTAGGAGACAGCCCAATGAGCTTCGTCGAAAGTGTATAAAAGATTGTGTCTAAGTTGTTCAAAGAAAGAAGGAAGAAGGTTAAGAAAAAACTTATTCTAAGTCACAGCATACATTCATAAAAGAAGCAGATTATTGATGTTCATGTGAGAATGCACAAGAGAAAAATCTTATTGATTTTCTAAAGTGTTGTACAATGCCCTATTTATATACAGTGATTAAATAATATACGTATCTACTTCCCGATGTGGGACGCTATATGACTAACTACTTAATACTCCCCCTTAAGCCGGTGCATATAAATCATATGTACCGAGCTTGTTACAGATGTAACTAATACGAGAACCAGTAAGAGACTTAGTGAAAATATCTGCTAGCTGATCATTCGACTTCACAAACTTTGTAACAATATCTCCCGAGAGTATCTTTTCTCTGATAAAGTGGCAATCGATACACCGGATTTGACGTAATATGAAAAGAAGCTTGATTATCACAAATCTATTTCATCTTGTTGATTTCTCCAAACTTCCAACTCCTTGCGCAATTGTTTTACCCAAACTAGCTCACACGTTGCCATAGCCATTGCCCGATATTTGGCTTTGGCACTAGATCGAGCAACTACATTATGTTTCTTGGTCTTCCAAGAGACCAAATTACCTCCTACTAGAACACAATATCCAGACGGAGAACGTCTATCAGAAGGTGATCCTGTCCCATCAGCATCTGTGTACCCAACAATCTGCCCGAGGTCTCGATGCGCGAATACTAATCCTTTGCCTGGAGCTAACTTTATATACATAAGAATGCGAACTGCATCTCCGTGACTATCACATGGAGAATCCATAAACTGACTTCAAACACTCACCGGAAAAGAAATATCAGATCTAGTCACTTGAGGTAACTCAATTTACCAACCAACCTCCTATATCTCATAGGATCTCTAAGAGGCTCTCTCTGTCTAGGCAGAAGCTTAGCATTCTAAACAATAGGAGTGTTAAAAGGTCTGCAACCCATCATTCTAGTCTCCTCGAGAATCTTTAAGGCATACTTCTGCTGTGAAACAACAATACCAGAGCTAGACTGAGCAGCTTCAATACCTAGAAAATAGTTCAATTTGCCCAGATCCTTAGTTCGGAAGTGGTGAAAGAGATGATACTTCAAATTAGTAATACCATCCTGATCATTACCAGTAATAACAATATCATCAACATAAACTACCAGATAAATACACAGATTAGGAGCAGAATGCCAATAGAACACAGAGTGATCAGCTTCAATGCGAGACATGTCGAACTCCTGAATAACTATGTTGAACTTACCAAACCAAGCTCGAGGGGACTATTTCAAACCATAGTGACATGCGCAATCGGCATACAAGACCACTAGACTCCCCCTGAGCAACAAAACCAGTTGTTTGCTCCATATAAACTTCTTTTTCAAGATCACCGTGGAGAAAAGTATTCTGAATGTCTAACTAATAAAGAGGCCAGTGACGTCCAACAGCAATGGACAAAAAGAAACGAACAAATGCTACTTTAGCCACGAGGGAGAAACTGTCACTATAATCAAACCCAAAAATCTGAGTGTAACCTTTTGCAACAAGACGAGCCTTAAGCCGATCAACCTGGCCATCCGGGCTGACTTTGACGGCATAAACCTAATGACAACCAACAGTAGAAGGAAGAAGAACAAGTTCCCAAGTGCCACCCACATGTAAAGCAGACATCTCATCAATCATAGCCTATCGCCATCCTGAATGAGATAGTACCTCACCTGTAGACTTAGGGATAGAAATAGTGGACAAAGATGATATAAAAGCATAATGAGGTAATGACAGACGATGATAACTTAAACCGATATAATGGGGATTAGGATTAAGTGTGGATCGTACACCTTCGCTAAGTGCAATTGGTTTACTAAGAGGAGACAAGTCCGTAGTAGGTGGAGAATCTGATGTAGGACGTGAATCACTTGGCCCTGATGTTGGACGTGGACGACGATGATAACTCAAGAATGGTGGAGTTGCAGAAGGTTGAGCTGGACTAGGTGGTGGAACTGGAGCTATAGGTGATGGAACTGCAACCAGTGTTATCAAAGGCGAAAAGCGCAAAAAAAGCTCTACGGTCCGTTGGGGCTTTAAGCGCAAAACATAAATAAAGTGTGGGCTTTAATGAAAAAGGGCGCAACGGGACAAAAAGTAAAAATATGCAAGTAGTCTCCAAGACTAATCATTATAAGCATTAATAACAAATATATGGACAAAGAAATTGAAAATAATTTAAGATAATGTGAAATATCAATTATTTAAGATCGTTTTTTCAAGATTACACTCATTGGCGAGGAAAAGTATGCCTTAGAGCTTTGATGCGACACTAAAGCGCCGACAAAGCGAGGCGAAGCGCTCAATGTGTTTTGACGCTTCAGGGCTTAAGCGCGCTTTAAGCGCGCCTTTGACAACACTGACTGCAACTGGAGCCGTGAGTGCTAGAGCTGGAGTTGTAGAGTAAGATGAATGGGAGATAGTGACTTAATCTCCAAGAGATGAAACTAGTAGCACCTCAAAAATAACTAAAAGATTACTTGGACCTGTGAAGTATGATTGGGTTCCAAAGAAGATAACATCAGCGGACATAAGGTACCGTTCGAGGCTAGGAAAAAATCATCGATACCCCTTTGCGTTCTCAAGTAACCTAGAAATACGCACTTAAGAGCACGAGGAAATAACTTATCTTTTCTTGAAGTAAGGTTATGAACAACAGACGTGCTTCCAAAGATATAGGATGGAAGAGAGAACAAAGGTAAGTAGGGAAACAGGACAGAGAATGGAACTTGATTCTGGATAACTGAAGATGGCATACGATTAATGAGATAGCAATATGTAAGAACTACATCCCCAAAACGCAACGGAACATGAGATTGTATGAGTAGGGTATGAGCAGTGTCAATAAGATGTTTTTTTTTTTTTCAGCTACCTCATTTTGTTGAGATGTGTACGGACAAGATGTTTGATGAATAATCCCATGAGAACTCATAAATTGTTGAAATGGGGAAGAAAATATCACTACGAAATGTGCACATAGAAACCCCAAATTGATTTTGAATTTCAGCGTGGAACATCTGGAAAATAGAAAACAACTCAGATCGATTTTATATCAAATCCAAGTACACCTGGAATAATCATCAATGAAACTGACAAAGTAGCAGAATCCCAAGGTAGAACTGACCCAACTAGGACCCCAAACATCTAAATGGACTAAAGTAAAAGGTGACCTTACTCGATTATCAAGACGCCAAGGGAAATAGGAGCAGGTATGCTCGCCAAGCTGACATGACTCACACTCTAGAGTGAACAAGTAAGATAAACCAGGTACTATTTCCTGAAGTTTTGACAAACTGGGATGTCGTAACCATGTATGTAATAAATCTGGTGAATCGGTAACAGGACAAGTTGTCGAAGGAAGACAAGATGTGAGTCAATATGATTTTGCACGGATAAGGTAATAAAGTCAATCTAATTCCCGCTCGGTAGCAATGATCCGCCCTCTACTGTGTTCCTGTATAAAATCAAGGTCGTCAAGAAATAAAACAGTGCATTTAAGTGATTTGGCTAAGCGACTATCGACTATGTGATTAAAAAGACTATCGGTAACAAAACGAACTGAATCTAAAAGTAAGGAAGGAAGTGGACTTGCTTAACCTATTCTAGTATCCATGGTTTGAGACCCGTTGGCCATTGTGACTGTTGGTAGAGATTGAGAACATGAAATCGTAGAGAAAAGAGATTTGTTACCAGAAATATGATCACATGCACCTAAATCAATGACCCAAACTCAGAGGTTGAAGATTGGGAAACACAAGTCACACTACCATCTGTTTGAACGGAACCTATCCCTGAAGATGTCTGTTTACATGCTTTGTATTGAAGGAACTCAATATAATCCGGTAAAGAAACCATCTGGATTGGATTCAATGCATTGGATCCAATGGATTATGCGTTGAAGGCTTCTGATACAAATGCCATTATAATATTGCGCCGGAAAAAGCAAAAAATTTCTTGGAATTACTGCTCAGGCCAGAATACTCATTGTTCACACCGAAAAAATACAGAAGTGGTCGGAATTTGATTTTAATTGGATGGGTAGCCTCGAATTTGCTAGGAGAAGAGATTGTTCCGGAGAAATTTTCCCAAAATCTGACCGGAAATAACCTACGTCAGAACTTCGCTAGAAGAAATTTTCCAGCGATGTGTGAGGGCGTGCTCTTCAAGATATTTTTCTAAGGGTTGGTCACCGAGCTCTGATCTACTTCCTGGTGGTGGTGGTTTTTGCACAACACTGACGGATAGTATGGTTCTAGCGGACAAACCTGTTTTTGCGGAAAAGGGGTTTCCGGTTGACTGTTTTCTCTTCCCGGAGTTGCTAGAATTTATGCACAGCGATAAATTTCTCAGGGTTACTCTGATACCATGTGAGAATGCACAGGAGAAAAATCTTGTGACTATCTAAAGTGTTGCACAACCTATTTATATATAATGAGTAAATAATAACATGTATCTACTTCCCGATGTGGGACACTATACATAACTAACTACTTAACAGAGAAGGAAGGCAAGAGTTTTATGCAAGCTGGACACTGGATAAAGCCTACTATCATATAAACTTGAATCTATTACTCAACATATACAACATGGGCCCAATGAAAGATGGATCACCTGGACAAGGTATTGTATGTCCACCTCCTAATTTTTTCATTTTATTCAATGGGAGCCCAATAGGATTCTTTACTTCACAAACAAACCTAACTTCGACAGAGAGATCCTTCGGCGCCTCTCTATTTCATCTTGATGATGGAAAGATTGAATAAATGTTGGTGAGAGCAGTAAAGTTGAGCTAGATTAGTGGCTTCAAGGTGGAAAATGACAGCAGGACTTGTGCAATCATAACCACTTGTTATACGCAAATGATACCTAAATACTTTATACGGTTGAAGGACAGGCAAATGTATCCTATTTTCTTGAATTGAGTAAGGGAAAATATGTCTTAAAGTTGTATTGATGGCTTTTGAAGCTATATCTAGTTTATGCATAAATACAAGCAGAGGTATCTTGTTTATTTCAATTTTGTTTAATTATTTATCATAAGGAAAACAATTTCATTTATATGAGTAATTAACATATACAATCCGTGAGACGTGGATACTGGAATTAGAGTCTATGAGTTCAAAGATCAACAGAATTTGAAACAATCACCGAGTCAAATAATAGTATCAACTTTTAAGTGTATGTACAAAAATATAGAAATGAAAATCAGACAGACACGCTTAAACTCCATGCATATCATATTGGGTAAAGCATTTGAGACCAAAGGAGTAACTCCAACTTAAAAAATCACCTAGTTCTCTCCACTTGTCTACTAGTTCAACCTAAAAATTTGTCAAACATTGTGTTCCTAAACTACAAACCCGTCACAGTCAAGAAACTGGGACCGGAAGGTAGAACTGTATAACACTCCAACCTAAAAGGCACCTAGTTCTTTACTTCTAGAAGAAATATAACTCTGAACAAAGAATGAACACAACGACCAACTTATAAGAACAGATGAGCATATTACTATTGTAATCATTGCTTCTTAATTTTGAACAAAACGAGCCACAAGATGAATTGTGGCTCCTAAATACTCCGCTTTTCCAGTTTATGCGATGTTTAACTGGGCACGGAATTTAAGAAAAGAAAGAAAAACTTTTGAAACTTATGATCTAAAGCAAGCCATAGCTATTTGTGTGGCTATAAATCATCTCATTAAGGATAAAATGAGAAGTTTAAAGTGAAATTATTTGTAAATATAGAGAGGTATCATTCTTTCTGGGATATACTAAAAAGGAAAGTGCATCACAAAAATTGGGAAAGACTAAAGTTGCTATCCTTGTCCTAAGCTTCATAGCTTTTAACTTGTCTAGCACCAAGCTGCTGGCACATCATAACATACAATACGTTTTAAACCAGATGTCACTTATCCAAAGTTGAATATTCACAAAATAGTTTCAACTTGAATTTAGAAACAGCATCTGATTGTTGCAGCCTTTATAGCAAGGGCCAGAGGTGATGATATGTTATTACAGTCTTTTAGTTTAGAGCCAACAGCACTCTACTGATCATGTGTCACAATGAAACTTAGCAATACTCTCTGTTCCATTTTATATCACACTCTTTCCTTTTAAATCTGTTTCATAGAATGACACATTTCTATATTTGGAGCTCTTAAATTTATTATACTTCCCATCTTACTCTTAATGTCATGCTCTTATTGCCATAGAAATATCATGGCATGTTTAAAACTGTATGTTTTAAGGTACTTTTGGTATGTATCTTGTACACTTTCTTTCTTGAACTCTGTGCTCAACCAAGACACCGCCATTTTAATAAAATGAAACAGAGGGAGTACTACCCAGATGTAGAGGCAAGCAAACCACATGATATAACGAATAAATTATGAGAGGATACAAGAGTTTAACCACATTCTATGATGGAACTTACTACATCTTGTCTGACTTCATCAATACCCTCTTCAGTTGATACACCAAATTTCTCGGAATAGTACCTTTCCTTGTATCCAGGCTCCCCTAACTTCACCTGAAAGGTAATGGACTTTAAATAACATTCATGACGTGACTTACATTTATTTTAAATAAGCAGGTAGCCGTGCAAACAAATTTCCTTTTCCACATATGCAGGCAGCCGTGCAAACAAACTGTCTTTCTGACAGTAACACGACACAGTATTTAGAAATCTAGTTTTACCTTCACAATCAAGTAACATACAACTCCTACAATGGATTGAAACATTAAAAGCAACAAAAGTAGGAGGGCCTACAATCATATTGAGTGGTAATTCAACGCAAGATTTCTGAATTCCATACAGTTACTATATCTAGCACACTTTTTGTTTCCTCGTTTATTTCTCTTCTCTATTTCAGTACATTCTGTTGCTTCAGAAGTTTGTTATCAAATTTAAGATTTTCATCATATTCTTCCTTTTTCTCAAGCATAAAACATACTATTCAACATTTTTTTTAATTTCGGTTAAGTAAAGGCACTATTCAACAATATTAATGTCGTAGAAGTGCAGTTGTTAAAATCAGAAAAGGAAGTTGTCTCAAAAGACCGAATATATATTTATTGGCCATATCCTAGCACCCATATCCGCACTCTAGATCCATTCCATACCCGAATCATAAAATTTATGTGATGAAAAATCCGACCTCTAGATCCACACCCGTACCGAATACCCGCACCTGAGTCCGAGCAACATAGGTCAAAAGTAAAGACAAGAAATTATTGTGAACCATAAAACACAAAGTAAAGAAGCACGGAAGATCATAGCTCTCCAATTTCATAATCAAATTCAAACGAATAAACTTGTAGGTCTTCAACAGAAAGATTTTTTTTGAGAGAAGTTCAAATCTAATAAAAACGAATAATATAAGGGATAAAAAGGTAGGCATCTCCCAAACCATACTATGAATAAAGATATTATCAACTACTTGATGAAATTTTGACATTGACTAAGGTATTGAAATCACACTTGATCTACTCCTTCTATAGTTGAATGTTCCCTAAATATTGGTACGTTTTAAAAAATCTGATCTATAGTACTTTAACATAGCTATAAGTGTAATCTTCACTTTTGGAAAAACGTTGAGTTGATGTTCAACCCATGATTAGACAGTTTCAAGCTCATTCTCTGGACTCGGTTATTCATTTTGGGACAAAGTACTGATAATTCAAAATCAAGCAGAATCAGAACTTCGGCTTGATCAATTGAATAGACTCTCTTGTATCAGGAAGTGCAACATTTAAGATAGATGAAGCACCTTGTCCTCCGCCGGAGGCTGTGGCTGAGCATTAACCTCATTTCTTGCTCTTTCGTTATTTTCTATTGACTGCAGTAAGGGAAAAAAATCAAAAGAGTACAAAATATTATAATAATAATAATAGTGAAACAACAAGAACGCCAACAAAAACAATGGTCATGATAACAATAATAATGAAGATGATGAGCAAATAAGCCGTAGATCATGTTCAATATTAAGCATGCTTGCTACCAAAGGCTTTAACTTTTGGAGCCAAAAAAGCAAAACAGACTACTGCTTCACAGAAACTTGGTAGAGTAACTAGTTCAATTGTAACTACATCCAGGATTTAGCATAAAAGAAGGTGCAGTGACTTGTACTAAATTGGCAAAGCAATTCAGGTGGTGCCAAGGAGTCCGGTGAAATTGACGGAAAACTTAAGTATGAATTATCTGAAACAGGCAGCAAGAGAGAAAGGCTTATGAGTAACTAACACATTGCTAAAACATCATTTCAACTGAAACTAAAGACCAAACATTGGTTATACTGCGAGTTTCAGAAAGAAAGAAAAAACCTAGACTAGTCAGATACATAAGAAATCACCCTTTTCTAATAAAGAGGCGCATAACTAAAATGGAAAATGGATATTGGATATCCCTGACAAATAAATATCTTACAACTCTATAAGCATGGTTAGATAACCAGAAACAGGGTTAAAAATTCTAATTTCTTCATAGGATTTTCTCTGTATCATTGTCTGCGCTATGATTTTTAGGCAGGAATTAAAGAGACCACCTGCTTTATCCTAGCTCTCTTTTGAAAGATTTGGTCTTCATAAACTGCTGCCGCCTGAATAAAATGTTCTACTCTATCCAAAAACACCTGCAAATGAATGGTCATATTATTCACCCAAAACATAACAACCGGCAATGCACTAACACTATCTCTAGCTAATGCAAAAAAAGAACAACACTGCAAAGCTAGTCGTGTCTTGTATGACTACATAATAAACCCTTACATGTATTAGCCTTTAATATTCAAGCTAATTACATCTCACAAAATGAAGCAAAGTCATTGAATCAAAGTGGTAATAATATTCAGAATTAAATGAAACATAAGGACTATCAAATATGTTACCCGTACTGTCCTGTAATATAAAGTTGTTTCACATACAATTGTGTGTAAAATGAAGCTTGGGGAAAGTAAGTGGTAATGGGCAAGTCAGGTAGAGGCGTAGAGCGTGAAAATAGATAAAACATTACTATAATGCAGTGTTGTTAAAAGCGACCGCTTCCTCACTTAAAGCGAGAAGCGATGCAAAGCGAGGCATCTGGCGCTACTCGGATCTGAAGCGTATCAGGTACACAAAAGCGATCGTTAATTAATTAGAAAGGCTCTCTTTTTTAACTTTAAGATCATCAAGTTTGGTCCCAGGTATGTGATTTCTTCTTCTTCCTTCTTCTTCTTTTTCTTTTTCTTTCACTGTTTCAGTGTCCAAATAGCAGCGAAATGCTGGCAAAACTTTTTTTCCCCTTCAGTTCTTTTTCTCATTCTCTTCTTCTTCTTCATTTTCTTTCACTGGTTCAGTGATAAATTGCAGTGAAATGCTGCCATTTTCTTTCAGTTATACTGCCATTTCTTGGCATACTTACTGCCATTTTTTTCATATCATTTATTCTTAATTGTCCATGCAGTATTTATTGTATTGTCATTCTCCTTTCTTTTTCTTCATTGTCTATGCAGTATTTATTTTAATATATATTTTTTAAATTCCGCTTTATTTCAAAAAGCGATCGCTTAGCTTCTCGCTTTAAGCGAAAAGAGCCTTGTCGCTTTTCCTCACTTCACACTCTTCACAACACTGCTATTAGGAGTGTCTTTTCGTATTAGGCCTCCTTTTAATTATGGGTGACTTCACAGCTCTTGTGTAGTCTTTTACTTATACATAACATGTTACCTTTTCAAAAAAAATGGCCACCTAGAAGGTCCCTGATTTTGACCACTAAAAAACATTATCTTTGACAGATGCAAGTCTTAAAGTTCAATTGCAAAGGACTCATTAGCACACTTGGCTCATGCATCCAGTACCATAATGAACTCAGTGTGAAATATGATCAAATAGAAAAGCAAATTGTCTTCCAGTTAACCACCTCAGTAAAAATGAGACGGAAAGCAATCTATCCCAAAAAAAAAGGAGATGGAGAGCAGGAAAGACAAATGTCTAACATTTGAACATAACCACCTACTCTTGCATATAAAAAAGTCTAATTGTCTCTAGAAGTCTTAATAGCCCCTAAAGTAACCTAAGTTTCTTGTTTCCCAGGCATTATATTAGCCAGTAAACCTTGGACATTTGACACTGCAGAGATAAAACATATTACCAATATACACTTTGCAAAGGAGTGCGGATAATACTCATGACCATCAGAGAATAAAATTAACCAAATTACCCAAAATAAACGAACTAGCAGTCAGTACCTGCATTAGAAATGTAGATATAACAAGATAAAAGTTTCATCTGATGGAACAATGAAAACATCTATATTATTCAAGCATGCGGCAGTATATCACATATAGCTTGAATCCTTGTCAGAAATTTGAAGTGTTGCATTGTTGAAAAGCAAATTACCTCCCCCGCATCTGTAAGATAACCACCCATTGCTGTAAACTCTCTTCTATAGATGCACATCAGCAAATTGATGGCACCCTACAAAAGTATACAGGATTAAATCATTAACTGAATAAGTAAAATGATCAGCAGCTGCATAACAGTTGGAGAGAAGGAATAGCAGTTGCAATGCCATTGGACTGAAAAAGAATTATGGTATGTTCAAGATTCTTTAACCGTCAGAGTAGAATATCCATATAGAAAAGCTCATTATTATCAGAGATATAACAATCAAGATGAAAATGCCTACATCAGGATAACTGCATACCTCTCGAATCTCCAGTGTTGGCATATGGGGAAGAAAATCGTTTCCAACAAAAAAACACAAAAAAACAAAATCATCCACCACCCTTTCAAAGTCTATCTGAAATGGCGGGTCGTAAATCTCCAAATCATATTGCAGATACTCTCGCAACACCCAGATATTGAGAAACTGCGAATGGGACAAAGAGGCAACAACAAGATGGACCAAAATATTAGATGATACACGGAACTTGAAATTGGAACTCAAAAGAAAAGGAAGCAAATTTGAACCTGATATTTCTTCTTGTGAATAGGTGTTTCATTCACACCCTTTCCATCTTCGCCTTGGTTTCCGTTTGTACCGCGACAATCAGCTGCAAGATGTCCAACCTGACCACAGGCAAAACACTTCTCCTGCTGACCTGGTGATGTAATCACCTGTAGAGAAGATCAGACCTTCAGTTTTCGAGAACGAATTAATTTGATGACACAGCCACTGGATAGTAGTAGTTACTGACCTCCCTCAATATTGAAAAATGGACTTCATGAGTAGCAAGAGACAGCATAATCAGATCCGCATCCTACACAAAGCAAATTAGATAATCATGAAGAAATTAAGACATGAGATAATCAAGATAAACGCAACAGAAATCCAGGAACACTGTTGAAAGGAAAATAGCAAGGTTGAACAACCCATATTCTGTCAAAAACATATCAGTTTCTTTCTTTCTTTGCTTATTTTTCATTTTTTGGGATAGGTAAAGGACATATAAATTTCTTATCAACAAAAAAAAAAGGATTAAAAGAATTTAAGATGTTATTAAACAATAGTGTAACTCTTTCACTCACTAGGCCATAAAGACAATGACGGGTATTTGGGTCGAAGCCAGGAAGGTTACGTTGCAAGCGGATGTAGGACATAATTTTGTGTTCACCCTCACCCGGAACATTAGCATCAGAAAGGATAACCTTCAAATAATCACCCAATGCAGCCGAATAAATAAGTTAGGAGAGAAAGGGTATCCTGAAAATCAGAATTGCAATAAAAAATAACCAGAAAGGATTACTCCACAGAAGGAATCCTTAAATCTTAAAAGATTGTACTAAAGTAAGATGACTTTAGTAGATTATACTGGAACAACCTTGGTAAACCGCCAGCCTGCACTTTTATTCAACCTCGATTGTATATAATACTGAAGAGCTACTGCTAGTACTGCCATAAATGGAGTACCAGGAGTAATAACATTTGAATCAGATGTCTCAGGCTTTCCTGTAGGCAATAAACTAGCAGCCTCCATCTCGAACTCTTCCCTCAACCTTTTTTCTTCAGCTTCCTGTCATAAAAAATTGAATGAGATGCATAATTCTACCGTGTTAAACCACAAGGCCAAGGAAAAATTATACAGCTTCAGCGGCATCTTTAGCGGCTCTAAAACGCCTGGTTCGCTGCTGGTTCATCTTAGCTCTAGGAGCCACTCCATCTAAGAAATAGATAGTGAAGTTAAGACTTTAAACATTGAAAGTAAAAAAATATGCAACATCAGTAGCCAGAACTTACCAATAGCCATATAGAGGAGTTTTCTTGGACGGACTAATGAGAAAAGATGGTCAATGTAGTCAAAAATTGATTTGAATACGTCGTCGTAAGTTGCTGGTGCAGGCTGCAAGGTGGAGAGGAAAACTCTGATATAAAGGTAGTACCTAACTATAGGAAAAACACTAGAGAAATGGGGAGATCTGCAACAAATTAAATCAGAATCCTAGTTGGGACCAGAACGTCTATTGAGGTAGCTAAGCTAACTCCATATTTCAAGGTAGTAATGGCCAATCTATAAAGTACATTGATTGGACATCTTGCATTCTTTCACTATTGCGGATCTGAATTTGCCCATTTCAAGCATCAAATGACAAGATTCATCATCATATAGACACATCCTTCATTAGATTCATCAAATACTACTTTTTAAGGTAAATGCCACATAGATAACTCAATGCAGAAACTCTGCCAATCTGTGAATGGTCATTGGTTTACGGCTCTCATGTACAAATGACCAAGTAAATGTCTTAAATTCCTCCATCCTATCTCTGTCTATGCACTTCAGGAAAAGTTTCACTATAACTTTGCTGCTGATTCTCATTTAAGATCCTGTCTCAACTTTATTGCAATTCCAGCAAATTTTTGTCCCAGTCCCACTGTATGATTTCACAATAATTAATAACTTTAAGCTGCATAATGACTCAATCTGCCCTGCAAACATTATAGTAATTCTTATCAGGTACAAGCAGTGTGCAGCATATCCTTGACTCCAGGTTCACTGAAGCAGCTTATTAATCTTCAAACATAAATTTTAGGATGTCTTGATTCTGGAAGCTCCATATTCTGTATCTTGCAAGTAGAAAATGAAGTTTCTTTTTTTTATCTTTTACCTCTTTTGGTATCTTACTTAAGTGAGTCTTTTTTGGGAAGCTTTTTGATAAGTAAAAGGTATTATTAATAACAAATTCAGTACCAAGAAAGTACTGAGAGAGAGGTTTTTGAGAAGGTTGCTTCCTATGTAATTAACTACTATGAGAAGAGGCTCTCGTCACTTCTTTTATCACAAAACTCTGGAATCTCTTATATTTAATTGTTCATTTCATATTTAGACCATTTTAGTATCCTCGGTTTATGAGTATCACTACAGAATCCAAATGTACTACCTCATAGGTTTGAATTCATCATACCCCAGCCCCTCCCAAACTCCCATAGCTGCACAGGTAGCGGTTAAAGGTCCTAACATCACAGAGTTGCATCAAGTGACTTCCAAATTATGCATGTTATGATTAAGATGGAAGCAAAATCTCATATTACTCCTATATTAATTGCAAAGTTCTCTAATGCTCCAGTAGTTGGTCATCACAAGTCACAAATCAGTCATTTAGTACCTCTTCAGATCTTTGTGTCTTTGTTTATTATGTAACAGTAACTATATCACATCTAAACTGTAAATATGCATATCAGTTGTGACTGATAAAGCTTAATATCATAATATAATAAAAGTAATAATTTTACTTACTAACCAATATCATTGTACAGTTTGACGCAACTATTTGAAACAAAAAGGAAATAATTTGACACATCTAACTCTAAACCAAGAGCATTCTAAGATAACTTAATAATTTCTCTGAACCAAAAAAACAGAGGGGGGGGGGGCGGAACACTACCTCAACACCCCCAGTTATCTATCCATACAACATCTGCGATATTATAAATAAACAGTACTGTTATATTATCAAATATGCCATCCATCTTCCATATGATAATTGTGCACAGTTCAGTGGAATCATATCTGATTCTCAAACCAATTTTTTACAGGACTTAAATTCCAGAACCTTCTTAAGCTAAAATCCTTCTTTTTCATCGACCAGAGAGAGGTCAAATGTCATCCGCCAATAAAAATTTGGGTTTCTTTGTCGACTTGTCTACATTAACTTATCTTTGATAAAAAGGGAATCCCAATGCACTAACACCCAGCTATGTGCATAAAATTAAAGAAAATAATATTTGCAAAATACTATGCTCTTTTGCAAAATAATATTTATTACTAATGCTCTTTTGTTTTTGTTTTTGTTGTTGCTTTCCCTTTCCTTTTCTAAGCCGAGGGTCGATTGGAAACAGCCTCTCTACCCTTTGGGTAGGGGTAAGGCTTGTCTACATATTACCCTCCCCATACCCCACCTTGTGGGACTATACTGGGTAGTTGTTGTTGTTGTTGTTGTAATATTTGCAAAATACCTAGCCAATCTGGTCTTGCCTACAGAAATAGTAGTACCAGTTTTTGCTCCCAAACAGCTAACCATGTAACTGCAAGACATCTCTCCTCACTAAAGTCCACATTCACTCATTCTAAGACTCCCAGTATGCCTCAAATATTTACAAAATACAGCAGTATCCTAATTTCCAGCTACAAATGCAAAAGCATGAAACTTTCATCATATTCTCTGAAAAAGGATACAAAACTTTAGCATCCATATTTTACAAAATTCACATTAGAGGTGTAAATGACTCAAGATCTCAAGCATGCATGGAGCCGATCATTATCACTGAGTTGCTCGAACCGATAGGCCCCACCAATACAAGATTTTTTATTCCTTAACATGTTAGTGTTTGCCTCTTGCACATATGATGTGAGCAATTCTAACGCTCATTCTCTACCTTCCCCATTCAGCAGTAGCCATACAGTGGCTCACTTTTCACTCAATCTGTTCCTCCCTCTGGGTTTTTCTATACCTCCATCCATAAGTTATCTTTGATTTCTCCATAATGATTTACTCTCTATCTCCAAATTCACTCGTCTCTGATCTTACCTTCTTTCTCTCTCATTATTGAACTTCTTATGGGTTGTGACCTCCTTTGATAATTACCTTAGGCAAATGAAAAATAACTATTACTCTGACGTTGGTAAACAGTAGTCAGAGCAAAGCCTGAGTGCAAAAAGAGTCATGTTATTGCCTCTAGCAATTCTTTTTGATATAATGATGTAGCGATTTCGAATAAGAAAGTTGGGGTTTTGTTGCCGATTTGAACAAAAAGCATCACTTTCAATTATTTTCCATTATGGAATCGCCAAACTACATACAATGAATATCCAGATCAGCCAAGGTACATGTTACTCCCGACCAGCACAATTATCTGGTGACACTGCAGATACTTGTAAATGTTAAAAATCACCTAGTGTTTCTTCATTTCTGATAGCATTTCAACCTTGGTTCCCCATATTCTGCTTCATTGATTTTACTTATCAAAAAAAGTTCTTTCTGTCTCTCTCAAATTGAACTAACCGTGCAAAGCTTGAGCCTTCCATTCATTCCATTCATGCCAAGCACATAATTCATACTCTTTAAAGCACATATAAAGAATTTCAACAAGGATAATTTCCAACTTAAAGAATGAAAGAGTGCTGAATTATGACAGCCTACAATTATAAGAAAAATTCTTAATAGTATGTCCCTTTGAATTTGAGCAGTGTTTGCCGATAATCTTCAAATAACAATGAAAGCCCTATAAAAGGAAAGAGGAAACAAGAAGGCTGTTTTGCTATTTATCCTATCCTAAACCATACATATTTAGGCTAGGGATAAAAAACTAAATCTGGACTGCCAATATACTGGTCCAAAGTTTAATCTATTAAACGGTCTTAATTAATTATGGGAAGTACATTACAAGAAGAGTGTGCTTGCAACGACAGGTTTTGTTGACTGTGCATGGATCTACATAAACATACAAACAGGACATGACTAGGGTAGCTGTCCAAATAATATATTATTTTATGATGCACTTGGGATTCACATTTTTTATTAGTAGATGATGCGGCATTAGTTTGGAGGTACATGCATCAAGCAAATCTTTCTAAAGAAAGAAGCAATGGATTGAATTGCACAAGAAATATTGTCTTTTGCCATATAAACAGTGGTTCCTTCGCTTTCCTGCTAGACCGACTCAGAGGAAGTCATGCATGCCTCACAGCCAATCAACATCTTCAGTTAGCAGCTATGACTAAGTTAAATAAATTACCTATTGTGAACTGCATATCATGATACATGCATGTTTCCCCTAAAAACCATGTCAAGTGTACAGTCACAGAAAATAAAACATCCCTTTAACATAGAAAGACGTATAAGTGCAAATAAACTATTTCCCTAGCAACTAGTAAAAACAAATTCTCACATGCTTTGTGCAAGAGCTTATACGAATTAAGTATACCAAATACCACGTAATTTGATTGGAAAACACTTTCAACAGGAAACACTCATTCACCTTTCCCTCGGGGTGAAAACAAGGGTGAATGATACCATTCATATCCAAGTACATGTTATCAAATTCCATGCCATTAGGGTTTGGCTTTGAAACATCCACCGGAACAAACAGCCCATGAATGTCCTCTTTAGGCTCTTCCTCTACCACGTCCACAATCGATAACGGGTATCGATCAGCCAGCCACCTATAAAATGCTGGTACTCCCATTTTTTGCCGATTAGCCCAGCTCCAGTCAATTAAAACCTTGCACCTGATTTCGAATATTAAACAGCAACACCAAAATTTGATGAAGAAGTTAGTATATTTTTTTTCTTTTTAGCTTTGAATTTTTCATATCTATATATAGCTATACTGAACACACGAACAGGTTACAGAAATCAAAAAACTTTTGTCTTACTTTCTAGATTGAACAGATACATCGAATTAGTCAAAAAGTTAGATTTTTTTTTAAAGCTTCAGTATAAACACACACACACACACAGAGACCTATATGCGAATATACATACCTAACTCTTCTTCTGGAAAACAATGATAGCAAAATATCAAATCAATAACATCCATGTTTTCCGGCGTGTAGGAAGAGAAAAATCAATATCGGATTTAAGATTGAAAAGAAACAGAGAAACCCAAATCAATCTAATCAACAGAAATATACGCACCTGAAGGGGTTTTAGAACTTCTAAAACTGAGAAATTCTTCTGAATTATGGAAATGGCAATTCACCTCAAAAGTGGATCAATTCTGAGAAAACTAGGGTCTTAAATATGAGAATGGAGAAGAGACAGAGAGTAGGAGAGGTTTAATGAGAAAAGGAGATCAATTTCTAAGGACTCAAACAACTCTCCTTAGCAGCGTTGAATCATATGGATTTCCTGTCTTCTCCTCTTCTCAGTACGTCAAACTCTCTTCTGTACTTTTATTTTCTTTTCCCCCTTTTTCCTCTTCTAGTTATTACTGTAATTTGCTTTTTTCTAGGAAATGTGAAATGTGGAGTACAACATTCAATTGGTGTGGAATTGACATTTGAATTGAGTACTGTACCTTTTTGGGTTTAGGTTAATTAGAATGTTTTTGGACAATGTGAGTTTCGAAAGAAGGGAAAAAAATGTTATAAAATAAAAATCCTAAAGTAAATAAACCAAAAGCAAATATAGTGAGATTGATTCAATTTGAAACTGACGTATATAATAAACTGAAATATTATTTATTTATAGAAGACAGAAAGTTATTGTGAAAGTTGATGTCGAAGCTGATATTATAAGTTGTTGTGTAAGCTGCTTGTAAGTTGCTATTGCAAGTTGTTGTATAAGCTGCTTGTGAACTCCTGCCGCAAGTTGTTGTGTAAACTTCTTGTAATATGTTATTGTACCAGTTATAGATAATCTTCTACCGTAGGCAATATTTATTCATAATGGAGTACCAAAATGATAAGCTTCTTCAAGAGTCTTATTTTCAATAGAGTACTAAATAGACAAACATATTCACGGCGAAGTCCAAAATGGATAAGCTTCTTCAAGAATCTTATTAATGGAGTACTAAATCGATATCAATATAACACTCCCTTTGGATGTTCACTAAAAAGATAATGTGCCTCGTGAAAATATTACTAAGAAAAATCTCATGAAAAAAAATCTAGTGAAGGAAAAGAGTACACATATTTAGTAATATGCATTTCTAGTTGCCTCATTAAAAATATCATAAAAAAAACATGTAGGAAAAATCTTAGTAAGGGAAAAAGGTTACTACGCGTATTTTACGAGTTTGGAACCGAGATATTGGCTTTTTGGGCTCAAAATATATAAATAGGTGGGGAAAAAACTTAGTGATCAAAATATATAAAACGCAATTTTGAACCAAGTTTTACCTTAACGTCCGTTTGGGACATTAAGGTAAAATGCATTTCAATACTGTGTTTTATTAAAACGCATTTTGTAACCACGTTTTACCTGTTTTGTTTTCCCACCAATCACTCTACTGCACTTAACTGACATGTAAAACGTCCTTTTTGAATGCGTTTTACTTCCAAAAATTTGGCCCCCCTCCCCCCCTCCCACTCCCCAATACCCAATATTGAGCATTGCCTTATTTAAAGGCGTTAAAGGTTTTGCAAAAATTCATTCAGAAACAAGTTTCAACTCCTGATAAATCCCTCCTCTTGTTAAATTCTAAAGCTTCTTATCATAAAGTCTGAATAGCGAATAGTAAGGGTTTCATTATATTGGTGAGTAATGTTGTGGTGGTGAAGAACTGAGTGAGCTATAGTTTACCTCTACAGGGTCATGTTAAGTTTTCACTTACAATGGAGTACGATAGACCATTATCGCTGTTATGTAATAAAATGAGGTTGAGGAAACGTTCGGTGAATCTTACAATAACCGAAAGATATATGTATTCTGTGACTCCACAAGGGGT
The DNA here is from genome assembly GCA_032618575.1 of Nicotiana noctiflora. Taxonomy (NCBI): domain Eukaryota; kingdom Viridiplantae; phylum Streptophyta; class Magnoliopsida; order Solanales; family Solanaceae; genus Nicotiana; species Nicotiana noctiflora. Next base: position 59,441 of record JASVEL010006404.1, read on the forward strand.
TCTTGTTACGCTGAGTTTAACACGAGGATGATAAAACTTTGAGAGACTTTTTGGGGACTCCGGATGAATATCGGGAACTTATTTTGATAAAAATGTTGGAAATGTATGTGAAGGTTAAATATGTTCGCAATAATGAGGTTGCGCAAAGCAGGAATAACCCTCAATAATCGGGTGGTTATCTTAGAGCAATTTTAGCCGAACAGGTTCCGTCTGAAAGATGTTAACCGGATCTAAACTTATCTCCATAGGCGAACAAGGAGCGAGGAAACAATTTCTCTCCTACTTTACATAATCCACAAGACGACTGGTAAACTCTAATTTTCCTTTGCGTTACATTATTTACTTTTGTTTTATTGAGTTTGTATTATTACTTATATATTTCATAAGGGGTACCATCCAGATATGAATTTTACAAGTTATGAACCCACGCCCAGTTGAAATATGGGTATTTTGGTGTGTTGAATCACGATGGTCCATCCGGGAGTTATCATCAATAGGATAATGTCCATCATGGAATGTCAACACATTACGACTTGTAAGTCAAGTGATATAGCTATATGTAAAGTATTTATCAATTTTAGTAGCTTATTATTTTGTTGTTTGTGTAGTGAAAACGAGCAACTTGATGGTTCTGACCTCACTCAGCTTTCCATAGACGGTGTATTTACTCGGGATTCGACATATGCATAGAGTCAGGGATATAATAGTGATTATAACAATAATACTGACGAGTCTGGAGATGATACACTCTTCCTTAACGAGGATGATGAGGAGCAGGAAGAGAATGTCGAACCTTAGCTAACGAGGGAGCATGCTCCACCTCCCATTAGACCAAAAGTGTACAAGTCCCACGTGCCATTTCATTCGAGGAATATTCCCTACCTTGATCATTTGCCAAGCATGCGAGACGTGGATGGCCTCACAAGGGATCTGGACAAAATTCGGACAGCAATATAAGATGATTTTAGACCAACGGTGTTGGCTAAGGGCATGCTTTTTCCTAATAAAGTTTGCCTAACCAGGGCTGCAAAAATGTACAGCGTAAGAGAGTGACATGAGATGATGGGATGGGAGTCAAGTCCGGATGTATACAAGGTTGTTTGCCGTATATAGTTTACGAGTTTTCATTGGATGTTGTGTGCGACCAAGAAGGAAACAAGGTTGTGGAAAGTGGGTATATATATTGGCACCCAAAATTGTGAAATGGACACATTCAATGGGAATCCCTTCAACTTGGATGTTGACTTGATTTCTCTTCAACCGATTCCACACATTGAAGCGTCCATAAGGTACAAGATCAAAGAGTGTATTGCACCCATCCACCAGGAATATAGGTGTACTATTACCAAAAGAAAGGCATATCTCGGTCGTATACGTGCATTTAATTGTTTATTGTGAACTGGATAAGTCATTTGCATATCTACCCAAGTAAATGGCTGCATTGAACACGTTAACCCCAGAACTGTTGTTGAATGGAAGCTTGAGCAGAGTGCAAGAGTACCGGAATATATATTCATATACGTGTTATGGGAATTTAAACCAGCAATTGATGGTTTTGTGCATTGATGTCTGGTAATTTTCATAGACGGTACTCATGTCTATGGAAAGTATGATATTAAGTTGTTAATCGTCGTTGTAGTAGATGATGGACAAATATTTCCACTAGCTTTTGCCATTTGTGTCAATGAAAGTCAAGAGACGTGGACGTTATTTTTGAACCACTTGAAGCAGCACATTGTCAAACAACATTCAGGTATTTGTTCAATATCTGATCAGCATGGTGGTATATTAAGTTATGTATAACATTTGCTTCAATGGAAGGAACCCTATGCATACCACCATTACTATGTGAGGAACCTTAAGGCCAATTCTAGAAGAAATATCCCAATAAAGACTTGCATGATTTAATGTAGATGGATGCAACTGATCATTAGGAGTGCAAATTCAGGAGACACGTGGAATCTATATGGTAGTTAGACAAAAGAGCCTATCATTGGTTGATACAACATGAGCTTCACAAGTGGATATTGCATGCGAATGGTGGCAGACGATGGGGAACCCTCACTACAAATGTGTTGGAGTCTTTCAACGGGTTATTGAAGTTTTCACGTGGGATGCCTGTCACTACCATGGTGTGGATGTCATTCAAACACATGGAGGAGAGGTTTGTTGAAAGGCATAGAGGTGCATTGGAATTGATGGAGATAGGTGTTTACTTTATGCCAATACCGATGAAATGATTTAGGAAATGTATGAGGCAAGCACATCAGCATTCATTTTTACAGTATTGCAACGAGCTAATATTTTTGAAGTTCGCACCACTATCAATCAATATCGGGGAATAACATACACACCGTAAATGAAGCCAGCAGGTTATGTTCATATAGAAAATTGACCATCTACCATATGTCGTGCTCACATGCCATGAAGTGCTTTCAACATACAGGTTTAGGGGCAACCAACTATGCTGATAGGCAATACAGTGCTGCTACATACTTAAACACTTGAAGTGGGATTTGCATCCAGTTGGTCTGAGCATTATTGGCGGCCGGAACCATTTAAAATAGTGTGTAACAAGAACTATTTGTGTAAGCCACACGTGCAAAAAAGAATGTGTATGCAGAACCAAATGGATGTTGGTGATACCGTTTATGCGCATAAATTTGGTTTGGGTGGCGGTTGTAATCCAACTCCGGTGCAAGTTCTCTAATGTGCCCAACTATCAAGGATACACGTAGTGTTTGGTTTTGTAATATTTTTTGTAATAAGTGTATGTACTTGTTTATGTTACAAGATGTATCAAATAAAATTATGTTTTCATTATTGTTAAATCTTATTGATATTTAACATTTTTTAGTTGAATAAATTAATGAATTTCTCCCTCCCGTTAATATAATAAAAAATAATATTAGATTATAAAACCAAAAACTTTTGTGTTCACTTTTGAGTTGCACTCTAAGATAATTAGAAAACTACATTGTCAAAGGAGGAAGATGTTTGATAAATAAGTGAATATATATAGCACGATCAAATACTACATTATATGTGTTGTTTTGTCAATCTGAAAAGCTGCCTAACTGTGGAAAAGCTATTTTGTGTCCAAAATAATTTTTAACGCGCGAAGCATAACGCAGTGTCCAGGCAACCATCTCTGTAACCCGCCGGCCATGCTCGTGCAAAATAATCGCTTCCTCGCCGGCATGTTGTTGCAATTATAGTCCCAACTATTGGAATAAATGTTGGCCAATAGCCTGCACAACATGTAAAATATAAATTATGGAACACTATGTCACAGTTACAAGTAAGAATACCAAATAACATACCAGTGCCTTGTGCCTTCCGGCATATGGAATGTATCGACCGCCAGCTCGATAATGGGATTCCTAATGAAAAGTTGGGTAATGCCGAGGTACTAGCACATATAATCATGCTCAGTATCTAGCCGAGTCGGTGAAGGGGGCAGAATCAGGTCAGATCACTGGTCCCAAGTATCGATATGCTCTTCCAGCCATGCCAAATATGCGTCGTGCACCCTGGAATGATCATCTTGCTGGTATTGTGGGGTCTGCCAGGTGGGCGGTGTCGGTACGAGCTGGGGACGGTCAAACTGGAAAAGTACCGTCTCGGTGGCATAATGCTCCACAATATCAAGGTAGATTAACGGGACGGAAGAGCCCTTTAGAAGTCGGTTGGCCGAGCAATAACTGGGCAAGCCAGCTATCAATGCATAATTGTATGGCGTCCAAATGAACTATTAAGTAAGAACAGAAAATGTGAGTATATGCAACACATGTGGAGCTATGACAAGGAAACTTAGATATACATTTACCTATGCACCATCCAGCAAATCTAAGATATCTCTGCACAAGGAGAGATTATTCTAAGGCTCATACTCGTGTGTATGTCCCCGCCGGGAACCCACCTCCTAGCTAGAGGGACCAATGAAGGTGGTACATCCGGATCTAATGGTGGTAGAAGTGGCTGCAACTGCAGGAACCGCTCCTAGGCCCAAACTTAACATAAATAGTTGACGTAAAATTTAAGATATATTTTTACTAGGTATGTTAAAATGAATAGACTATTCGAATATGTTGTCACCTGTAGTAGCGCCAAAAATCCATCAACGTCATGCTGGGTGCCCATGCTCGCCCGACACATCTCCCTGTATAAGTAGGTGAGAACAGTAGCACCACAGTTGTACTGGGGTAAATCATCTAGTTGTTTAAGATAATGAAGAAATCTCAAGCTGACTAAGTTCCCCAAAGTATTCGGGAATAAGAACCCTCCAAATAGAAGGAGTAACAACAACCTCGTATACCGGTAAATATGATAATCCGGTATATCGCCATTGATGTCAGGATGAAATGCCTCCAAATACTATTGAATAGTCGTCAACGAAAAATGGTTGGTCCCAGCCAATACACTCTCATCCTCTAGCTAGAAAGTAGTGAGCCGCTGCAGCATGTCTAGGTACTACACACGTGTCATCTCTCTCATGCCATGTTGTACAGCAATGGGGTGCCCATCAACGGGCAACCCATATAAAGCCTCCACGTCCTACAATGTGATGGTGGCCTCGCCAATAAGCAGGTGGAATATGTTTGCCCACCGCTCTATCAGAGTCGTGACCAAAGACCAATCGAGTTGCAGCCGCCCGATCTCCAAAATCCTATATAAACTTGTGTCACATAGGCGTGTGACTACATGGGGATAGAGAACTCTATCATGCAGAAAGTCTCACATGTCATCCACTCTCCTGACGCGGAGAGTCTGGGGCAGTAACTCTACCATATTTGGGTGAACCTATGATCACCCTATAACGACAGTAGCTTATCGCTGGAAGGTCCGGGATGAATATGCGGCACCTCTATATCGTCTACTGGAAATTAAAAAACATTAATTAAATAATTAATTTTTATAATTATATAATATTTAATTATTATGTATTCACATAAGGGTTCCAGGCTCGATATTTGAGGTCTAGTAGCACCAAGATATTCTAAATTCTTCCATGTATTAATTTAGTATTTTAAATATTTGTTTTGTAATTTTATATATTTTTTTGTAAATTAAATAATTGATTTTTACAATTATAAAGTATTTAATTATTAAATATTCACATATGGGTTCTAGGCTCAATATTTGCGGTCCAGTAGCATCAAGGTATCCTGAATTCTTGAATGTGTTACCTTTATTATAATTTTATATGTTAGTTTGTAAGTTAAACAACTAATTTATAATTAAATATTCTAAGATGGGTTTCATGCTCGATATTTGCGGCCCAGTAGCGCCAATTTATTCTGAATTCCTCTATGTGTTAGCTTTATTATTTTTCATGTTAGTTTTATAATTTTATATGTTTATTTGAAAATTAAATAAATATTTTTTATAACTATACAATATTTAATTATTAGATATTCATATATGGGTTCCAGACTCAATATATGTAACGACCCGACTGGTCGTTTTGCATTTTTGAACCTTGTTTCCTTAAATAATACTTTTCGTATTTGCTTTAGCTAAATAATGACTTGCGAGGGGCGTGTGGTTTAGAAGTTAGAAGAATTTCGGGCAAGAATAAGCCTAGTTGCTTCTTTAAGTTTCTTTAAAAACGCTAAGTTTGACTTCGGTCAACATTTTGGAAAAATGGACCTGGAATCGTGATCCGGTAATTTCTAAGGTTCTGTGGGAAAATATGAGACCTGCGCGTATACCCGGAATCGAATTCCGAGGTCCATGGCTCGAGTAATGAATTTTAATGTAAAATTATTAAGTTTAAGTTTCAAATTTAAATAAACTAAGAAATCATTGTTTTCATCAGTATCTGGTTAGGATTTCAATTTTGAAACTTGGTACAAGTTCGAAATATCAGTGACCTACCTACAAAATTTAGTGTCAATCCGAGTAGTTTAAGGGCATTTTGACCCGTTGGTAGGAAGTTAAGAACTTGAAGTTCATTAAATTGGACCAATTGGTTTTGGGGTTCGATTCTTTGAGTTAGTATTGTTTTGGGTGTTTCGAGGGTTCGACTAAGTCCGCCTCGTGATTTCAGACTTGTCGGTATGTTCGAGCGGGGCTCGGGAGCCCCGAGCGTCAAATGGTCGAGGTTCGAGCGAAGTTGGAAATTGAAGGGAAACAACTTCTGCTGCTTCAGTCAAAACCGCTTCTGCGGCTCTTGGACCGGAGAAGCGGAGGCTGCAGAAGCGGCCCATTTATCGCAAAAGCGATCAGGCGACCCAGGGGGGAAACTGCAAAAGCGGCCCAAAAATCACATAAACGGTTTCGCTTATGCGGCCCCCGGATTGCAGAAGTGGTCAACCTTCCCTTGCCCAAAACCGCAAATGCGATCGATTTTTCGCATGTGCGGGACCGCAGAAGCAGAAATCATAGGGGTAGTGAGCTCATTTAATACGGGCTCAAGTGCATTTATCTCCCATTTTCTCTGCACTTGGGCGATTTTGAAGCTTCCAAAGGAGGCGATTCTAACATAACTTCACAAGGTAAGTAATCCCCATTCACTCTTAGCATAAATACATAAATATTAGGTGGAATTAACACTAAAATTATGAAAAATTCAAGAGATTAAGGCTAGACCTAGTGTTTAACCAAAACTAAAATTTAACCCTATAGTTTGCTATAAAATGAACTAGAAATCATATATTTATGATCCTTAGGTGATAGAGAAGAACTTCCTTCAAAAAATATTGAAATTCGGGTGTGTGGGCCCGGTGTCAGAATTTAGGAAACTAATGTTAAAGGCTAGGAAATTCCTTAAATAGCTAGAATTCGATCTTGTAAGCCTTTATTTACTAGTTCTTGCTTCATTTGATTAGTTTGGGATTGTACGTCTTTGAATTAAGGACTTGAGCACTTTTGTGGATAATGGGAGTGCACTTTGGAGCGATGTGAGTCTCCTTTCTAACCTTGTAAGAGGGAAATTATTCCTATAGTATTTTAACTAAGTAATTATTGCTAAATGCGGGGGCTACGTACGTACGAGGTGACGAGAGTCCGTGCGTAGCTACTATATGAAAATTGTTCGGGTAGTTTAAGACCCACGCATGCCTATTTGGGTAATATTTCTTATTTTAAAACTGCCAATATGATCGTTATAAATTGCTAGAGACTTGAGAATATGAAAATGAACATATAAAATTGTTGAGCCTCGGTAGGGATTTTCCTTGTGTGTAATTGAGCCTTATGTGCTTTTCTTGATATTGTTTTGATGATTATGGATCAGGCCGATTGCCTCGGCGATAATAGATGCATCTATGGTTCGTGTTGCTCGACCCTCGAAGTGAACCGTTTATTTTCTGTTGGAGCGGGCCGTCGACCTCGGCATGTTTGTGCATGACTAATGTGTTTGCAGTTAGTTTTGACACGATTACTCATTGTATATAAAAGAAAAAACTGGTAATTGGATTTAGGGAAAAATATGAGTATAATCCTTCTGTTGAACCTATGTTATTGGTAATTCATTATGTTGTACATCTCACTCAATTACATCATATTCTTTGGACCTTAGTAAGTATCAAGTCGATATCTCGTCTCTACTTCTTCGAGATTAGACGGGATACTTACTATGTACATGTGGTTTATGTACTCATGCTACACTTCTGTACTTAAATGTACATGTTTTGAGGAAGGTGGATCTGGACATTATCCGGGCGCATATCACTGAATTCGCGCAGGGACTTTTACGGTGAGCTGCCTTCTTTCTCATGCCGATCCGCAGCTGAAGAAGTTCTTTCTTGTATTTATGGTTTTTTGTCTATTCTGATTCAGACAGTAGGATAGTGTTTTGTATATTTTTGTGTATACTCTACTAGTCGCCCTTTGCTAGTGACACCGGGTTCTGGCACACGCATTGTATGGACATACATTTTGGGTCGGTATTGCTATGTCAGCACTTTATGATTTTTGCTAGTTTTCTTCATTTACTTGAAATTTTAGTATTTCTAGTTTTGGATAAACACAAAAATGGGAACTTAATCAAAATTCCGTAACTTGGCTAGCCTAACTACGGTGTTAGGCACCATCATGAACTATTTATGAAAAGAATGGGTCATGACAACATGGTATCAGAGCACTAGGTTCACGTAGGCCTCACTAGTTATGGGAAAACCTAATAGGGTCTTGTAGATCGGTATGGATACATCTGTATCTATCTTCAAGGGGCTATAGGGTGTTAGAAAGACAACTCTTTATTCATTTCTATCGTGTAGTGGTCAGTGTACTAAGTTCCATCTCTTATTCTCTCACAGATGGTGAAGACCCGCCTCGGTGACGTTCCGGACCTGGGAAGAGCTGCTCCCCCCGTTGCTAGAGGCCGAGGTAGAAGCCGGATGAGGGAACCAGCCTGTGGTAGGGGACGAGGGCGTCCCAGAGCCATTCCAGTTGCGCCACCAGTAGACCCTGTAGAGGATCCCATCATTAAGGAGCAGGGTGAGGTGCCCGCAGCTGCGCCTACTCCGGTAGATTTCATGATTGCACTGGGATTTGAGGAGGTCATGGGTTGTATGCTTCGGTTCATGGACACTATGACTCAGGCTGGTTTATTTCCAATAGATCTAGCTACCTCACATGCAGGAGGGGGTGCAATACCGCACTGGCTCCAGGTCATGCAGCTGCCGTTTATCATACTTCAGGTGCACTACCCGCATAGGATGTCCAGCCAGCTGTTGCAGCAGCACCCCAAGCTAGGCTAGTTGTGGATGGCGTTCCACAGAAGTTATTAGACAGGTGGACCATATTGCACCCTCTGGTCTTCGGGGGCGAACGTCATGAGGACGCACAGGATTTTATTGACAGGTGTAGAGATATACTACATAACATGAAGATATTTGAGTCACATGGAGTCGAGTTCACTACTTTCCAGTTGGAGAGCAGGGCCCGTAGATGGTTGTAGTCTTATTTACTTAGCAGACCAATAGGTGCTCCTCCCCTTACTTGGGGTCAGTTCGCCCAGTTATTTCTGGATCGGTACATTCCACCCTTTGAGAGGGAAGAGCTACGTCATCAGTTTGAGTATCTGGAGCAGGGTCATATGTTAGTGACCGACTATGAGGCGAGGTTCTCTAAGTTGTCTCGCCATGCACTCATGATACTTCCCACGGAGGCAGAGAGAGTATAGAGGTTTGTTGCAGGGTTACATCCCATTATCCGATCGGGTATGGCTCGTGAGGTAGAGATGGGCACAAGATATCAACTAGTACTTGAGATTGCCCACAGGATCGAGGGTTACCGGTTGAGGGGTAGAGAGCAGATGCAGCAGGATAATAGGGCCATATTCTCAAGAGAGTTCATGGGTGCCCCAGCCAGGGGTAGAGGTCACTTTGGGGGGGGGGTCAGTCCAGTAGGCCCTCAACTCCAGCACCACCACCTGCTCACGGTACTCCAGCACGCTCCTATTTCAGTGTCATTCTTGAGAGTTCGCACCACCCACCTTCCATTCAGGGTTCATCTAGTGGGTATTCAGGTCCTCCGGAGTCTTTCGATCTATATTTTAGTGCTATATAGGAGGGTTCTTACCGCCCGCCAGCTACTCAGGCTTCTTCTAGTGGGCCTTTTGGTACTCAAAGTCAACCATCTTGGCAGTATACCGCCGCACCATGTTATTTTGTGTGCGGGAACGCATGCCACATAAGGAGATACTGCCCCAGGCTTAGGGGCAAGGCAGTACAGTAGAGGCAGCAGCCCGTGACTCCAGCACCAGCGGTCCAGCCGCCTAGAGGTGGAGAGCAGACCGGTAGAGGTCATTCCAGGGGTAGAGGCCAGATAGGAGAGGTCAGCCAGCTACTACTCTGTCATTTGGAGGCCAGTCAGTCGGTGCTCCAGCTAGATTCTATGCCCTCTTTGCCAGGCCAAATGTATTGGCCTCAAATGCCGTGATCACAGGTATTATTTCCGTCAGAGGTAGAGATGCATTGGTATTATTTGATCCAAGGTCCACTTATTCACATGTATCATCTATGTTTGCTCGTTTCCTGGCCATTTTCTCCTGAGCCCTTGGGTGTTCACGTTCATGTGTCCACTCATGTGGGCGATTTTGTGGTTGTGAATCGGGTCTACCGGTCTTGTGTGGTTACTTTCTATGGTTTTGAGACTATAGCAGATCCCATGCTGACCGATATGATCGAATTTGAGGTTATCCTGGGTATGGATTGGTTATCTCCTTATCACGCTGTTCTAGATTGCCATTCCAAGACTGTTTCTCTAGAGATTCCAGGGTTGCCGAGTCTGAAGTAAAGGGGCTCCACTATGGATACACCTAGCTGGGTTATTTTCTTTTTGAAGGCTCAACACATGGTTGAGATGGGATGTTTTTCCTACTTAGCTTATGTTCGAGACACCACTACAGAGTCTCCGACGATTGATTTAGTGCCAGTAGTCCGGGAGTTCACTGATGTTTCTCCTTCTGATCTTTCTGGCATGCCTCCGGATCGTGATATTGATTTTTGTATCGACTTGGCTCCAGGAACTCGGCCTATATCTATTCCACCATACCGTATGGCTCCTAGAGAGCTGAATGAGTTGAAGGAGCAGTTATAGGAGTTGTTAGTTAAGGGGTTTGTTAGGCCCAATGTATCGCCTTGGGGTGCACTAGTGTTGTTTGTAAAGAAGAAGGATAGGACTATACGGATATGCATTGATTACCGCCAATTAAACAAGGTCACCATCAAGAACAAGTATCCATTGCCCCGTATTGATGATTTGTTTGACTAGTTGCAGGGTGCTGGAGTGTTCTCTAAGATTGACCTGAGACAAGGATATCATCAGCTGACGATTCGGGATTCAGATGTTCCGAAGACCGCATTCAGGACGAGATATGGCCACTATGAGTTCCTGGTGATGTCATTTGGCTTGACTAATGCTCCAACAACGTTTATGGATATGATGAACAGAGTGTTCAGGCCCTATATTGATTCTTTTGTCGTTCTCTTTATTGATGACATCTTGATATACTCACATAGCCTGGGGGAGCACAAGCAGCATTTGAGGGCAGTGCTTTAGACCTTGCGAGAGCAGAAGCTTTATGCTAAGTTCTCCAACTGTGAGTTTTGGCTAGAGTTAGTGGCATTCTTGGGGCATATAGTGTCAGGAGAGGGTATTAAGGTGGATCCCAAAACGATTGAGGCAGTTCAGAGTTGGCCACCCCTGCTTCAGTGACCGAGATCAGGAGCTTCATGGGGTTAGCAGGCTATTATCGGCAATTTGGCACGGCTTCTCATCCATTACATCACCTCTGACCAGATTGACCCAAAAAGGGGCCCCATTCTGTTGGTCCGATTATTGTGAGGAGAGCTTCTAGAAGCTCAAGACGGCTTTGACCATGACACCAGTTCTTGTATTACCTTTCGGTTCAGGGACGCATACAGTATATTGCGACACTTCTCGTGTTGCCTTGGGATGTGTATTGATGTAGGAGGGGCGAGTTATTGCATATGCCTCTCATCGTCTAAAGGTTCATGAGAAAAATTACCCTGTGCACGATCTAGAGTTGGCGGCGATTGTTTATGCTCTTAAGATATGGAGGCATTATTTATATGGGGTGTGTTGTGAGGTGTATACAGACCATCACAGCTTGCAACGTTTGTTCAAGCAGAGGGACCTTAATTTGAGACAGCACAAGTGGCTCGAGTTGCTGAATGATTATGACATTATCATTCTTTATCATCCAAGTAAGGCAAATATGCTCGCGGATGCCTTGAGTAGGAAGGCGGAGTGCATGGGTAGCTTGGAATTTATTCCTACTGATATGAGACCACTAGCTTTGGATATTCAGTCTCTAGCTAATAGACTTGTGAGATTGGACATTTCATAGCCCAGCTGGGTCCTAGCATGTGTGTTTGCTCAGTCTTCGTTGTTGGGGGACATTAAGGCCCGACACCTCAATGATCCACATCTGGGAGTTCTTAGGGAGAGGCTGCTTCAGGGAGGTGCCAAGGAGATATCTATTGGTGAGGATGGTGTATTAAGGCTCCAGGGTCGTGTGTGTGTTCCTAATGTTGATGGCTTGAGAGAGAGGATCCTAGAAGAGGCCCATAGTTCGAGTTACTCCATTCATCCGAGTGCTACGAAGATGTACCATGACTTGAGGCAGCATTACTGGTGGAGGAGGATGAAGAAGTACATTACGGAGTATGCAGCTAGATGTTGAAATTTCCAGCAAGTCAAGTATGAGCACCAGAGGCCAGGTGGCCTACTTCAGCGGATGCCCATTCCGGAATGGAAGTCGGAGCGCATCACTATGGACTTCGTAGTTGGGTTGTCATAGACTTAGCGGAAGTTTGATTCGGTGTGGGTTATTGTGGATAGACTGACCAAGTCTGCCCATTTCATTCCAGTGGCGACTACTTATATGGCAAAGAGGTATGCCCGGATTTACATTCGGGAGATAGTGAGATTGCACGGTGTGCCGGTCTCCATCATATCAGAAAGAGACCATCAGTTTACTTCCAATTTTGGGAGAGCTGTTCAGAGTGAGTTGGGGACCCGCGTGGAGCTTAGCACAACATTTCATCCTCAGACCGACGGGCAGTAGGAACAGACAGTTCAGATTTTAAAGGATATGCTTAGAGCATGTGTGATCGACTTTGGAGGGTAGTGGGATCAGTTATTACCCTTGGCAGTGTTTGCGTATAATATTATTTATCACCCCACCATAGAGATGGCCCCGTATAAGGCATTTTATGGTCAGCATTGTCGTTCTCCTATCGGATGTTTGAGCCTGTTGAGGCTAAGTTGCTTGGTACAAATTTGGTCCAGGATGCCTTGGATAAGGTAAAATTGATTCATTAGAGGCTCCGCACAGCTCAGTCCAGATAGAAGAGCTACGCGGATCAGAAGGGGCATGATGTATCATTTGCGGTTGGTGAGAAAGTCCTCCTGAAAGTTTTGCCCTTAAAGGGCATTATGAGATTCGGGAAGAAGGGCAAGTTAAGCCCAAGGTTTATTGGCCCTTTTGAGGTGTTGAGGCAAGTTGGAGAGGTTGCCTATGAGATTGTCTTACCTCCCAGTTTATCAGGAGTTCATCCAGTCTTCCATGTATCGATGCTCCAGAAATATCATGCCGACTATTCACATGTGTTGGATTTCAGTACCATTCGATTGGATGAGAGTTTGGGCTACGAGGAGGAGCCAGTTGTCATTGTTGATAGGCAGGACCACCAGTTGAGATCCAAGAAGGTTTTAATAGTAAAAGTCCAGTAGAGGGGCCAACCGGTCGAGGAGGCAACCTAGGAGTCCGAGGAGGACATGCGGAGCCGATATCCCACATGTTCAGCAGTCCAGTTACTTTTCTATATCCGTTCGAGGATGAACGTTTGTTTAAGAGGTGGAGAATGTAATGACCCAACTGGTCGTTTTGCATTTTCGAACCCCGTTCCCTTAAATAATACTTTACGCGTTTGCTTTAGCTAAATTATGACTTGCGGGGGCGCGTAGTTCGGAATCTAGAAGAATTTCTAGCAAGAATAAGCCTAGTTGCTTCTTTAAGTTTCTTTAAAAAAGCTAAGTTTGACTTCGGTCAACGTTTTGGGAAAACGGACCCAGAATCGCGATCCGGAAATGTCTGAGAGTCTGTGGGAAAATATGGGGTATTGGCGTATGCTCGGAATCGAATTCTGAGGTCCCTAGCCCGAGTAATGAATTTTTATGTAAACTTGTTAAGTTTAAGTTTCAAAGATTTATATAAAATAAGAAATTATTATTTTCATCAGTATCGGGTTCGGATTTCAATTCCGAAACTTGGTACAAGTCCGAAATATCAGTTAGGACCTACCCGCATAATTTGGTGTCAATCTGAGTAGTTTAAGGGCATTTTGTCCCGTTTGTAGGAAGTTAAGAACTTGAAGTTCATTTAATTGGATCAATTGTTTTTGGGGTTCGATTCCTTGAGTTAGTGTTGTTTTGGGTATTTCGAGGGTTTGACTAGGTCCGCCTCGTGATTTTAGACTTGTCGGTATGTTCAGGCGGGGCTGGGGAGCCCCGAGCGTCAAATGGTAGTGAAGTTAGAAATTGAAGGGAAACAACTTCTGCTCCTTTTGTCAAAACCGCTTATGCGGCTCCTGGACCGCAGAAGCGGCCCATTTACCGCAAAAGCGGTCAGGCGGCCTAGGGGAAAAATGCAAAAGCGGCCCAAAAACCGCATAATCGGTTTCACTTTTTGTCACGACCCTAGTTCACCAATCGTGAACCTATCATGACGGCACCCAGTCTTCGCGACTAGGTAAGCCTAACACAATTCGCGAAATTTATAATCATTTACGAACAACTAAAAATGAAAGCGGAATAACATAGAAAATGTAATAGGTGCCACCTGGCGCATACACTTTATAGCAACTACTGAAAATATAACCTCCAAGACCCGGAAACTCACGGGCAAACATAGCCTAAGAGTGTAAAACTGTGCTCCATCCACCAAGAATATCTATACAATCGAAACAAAAAGGGAAATAACTAATTTCACTAAGGAAGATCAAAAGGAGACTCTCCGAATCTGCGGACGCAGCAGATGCATACCTCAAGTCTCCTGAAATAACTCCTCGATCACCGGTAGCGTGCCTGATCAGATGGAACTGGATCTACATAACAAAAAGTATGCAGAAGAGTAGCATGAGTACACCACGTCGGTACTCAGTAAGTGCCAAGCTAACCTCGATAGAGTAGTGACAAGGAAGGGTAGAGCCCTACCGAGAATAATAATAATAAAATATCAAATAATGTAAAGTAGTAGTAAATCTGAAATAATAGCAAAATACGATAGAAACTACAAGTCATCTACATTTGAGCTAACAAGAAAATTAACACAACAAGTACATAATCAATAGCACAGGATCTCCGGGAATTGAACTCGCAGTCCATGTAACTCAATAGCACAGGATCTTTGGGAATTGAACCCGAAGTCCTTTATATCAGTAGCCAGGACCTCCGGGAATCGAACCCGCAGTCCATTCACATCAGTATCACAGGATCTCCGGGAATTGAACCTGCAGTCTATTTAACTCAGTAGCACAGGATCTCCGGGAATCTAAACCCGTAGTCCACAGAACAAAACACAATCAAGCAAGAAGAGTACGCAGAGAAAAAAATGAATTACGCTGATACAGTTAATAATTAAATTCATTCTCAACATGTTCCACGTAAGTTTCAAATAAAACAAATAGGTAATTAGACAGTTAATCCTATCTAACCATGGTCCTCTAACTAACACATGATAGGTCTTACATTTAAACCAGTAAAATAACAGGGATAACACTGATTGAACAATACAAGTAAAGTGGATTTTCATCAATTTGCGCAAGTACACGCTCGTCACCTCGCGTACAAGGCATTTAAATCAACACATAATATATCCTAGGGGAAAAGGTCCCCCACACGAGGTTAGACAAGCCACTTACCTCAATCCCGGTACCAAACCGCTAAGGAAGAATGCCCTTGCCACGAGTATCCGACTCCGAGTGGCCCAATTCTGTTCAAACCAATTACATAGTGTAAATAACATCGTAAGTAACTAATTACACTGTTAAAATTAAAGCTATAGCGCTAATATAGGTAAAATAACAAAAAATACCCCTCTATCCATCCGCTCGGAATCGAAATTTTTTTACGTTTTTAGAACCCTCGCACTCTCACGAGTCTAACCATATAAAATTTATCAAAATCGGAGTCCATTTGCTCATTCACATCATAAATTTTCGTTTTCTTAGGCTTAGAGCAAAATCCTCCATTTTTACACCTTAATGTGATGACCTGCCATATCATCATGCCACATAGGCTCCATTTGGCATATATTAATGCCATGTGGAAGCTTACATAAGAAGAAGGCTAGCATTTGTGAGAAGATTCTAGAGAAGTATGGACATTTCCTTTGGAAGAACCTAGATCTTTATGAATTTGCTAGGAAAGTCCTTGGAATCTTCTAGGCTTGTAGAGTATTCTAGAGAATGGACTTATATGTAAATATGGAAGGACTTGTAGAACAATTATTATTTACATACTAGCCCTAGGTGATTAGTATAAATAGGGGGCATTCATTTGTAATTCATCAACCAAGAAAACAATTCAAGTTCTATTTACTACAAAGTTTCCTTTAATAATTCTCTTGTGTTCTTTCTTCCATTCTCTTAGCGATCTTGAGTGCAGTAAGGCTGACTTGGCATAGCAAGAACGTGAGCAAGTTGTGCAAGATCGTGAGTGAGTTGTCAAGTGCCGCACGTGTACTTAGTTAACAACTAAGGACGTGACAACGTGGTATCAGAGCGAAGGTTTCAACTAAGGGAATGGTGAACGACGGAGAAATTAACGCTGCCAACACCCAAGCCAATGTCATCCAAGATGCTGCTGGCAAGAGCGGCCGTAGGAAAAAGAGGAATGCCACCAACAAGAGCCAGGAGGTACCACCCGAGGTTGTGTCAAACAAAGGGCTTACATCCCAAGAATCATCTGCCACTGAGGCGAGCGAGGATGAAGTAGAGGTCCTGCCCGAGGACGTCTCGCTTGGTAAAGAGTGGGCGATGAAGATGAACGCGGGGATGGATGCCGTGGAGATCTTTGGCCAACACTTGGGGAAGGTGGAAGGCACCCTTAGCGTTCTTGAGGGGCACACCGTTGAAGAGATTGAGTGTATTCGAAATGACTTGGAGGGATGTACACAGCTGAGATGGAACTAAGGCAAACCCTCACTGCCTTAGAGTGCAGACTCATGGAGGCTTTGAGTACTATCAATGCTATGAAGGCAAAGATAGATTCACTCGAGGAGCATGTCAATGCTGGCATGACCGAGGTAGCCATCAATGTTGTGGTAATGAGAGAGACCAAAATCGATGCTCCCAAACCACCGGTGTTCAAAGGTGTTCGTGATGCACAAGAAGTGGAAAATTTCCTTTGGCACTTGGAGAACTACTTCAGGCATGGCAAAGTGAGGAACGACGAGGCAAAGATCAACACTACGGTATTGTACCTCTTAGAGACTGCCATGCTTTGGTGGAGAAGGAAGATGTCGGATGTGGATAAAGGTCTATGTACTATTAGCACATGGGATCAGTTCAAAGCCGAGTTCAAGCGACAATTCTTTCCAAATAATGTCTTGTACGAGGCAAGGCGCAAGCCTAGGTAGTAGAAGCAAACAGGGAGCATACGTAACTATGTCAAGGAGTTCACTACCCTTATGCTTCAAATCCCCAACCTGACCAATGATGACTTGTTGTTCCACTTCATGGACGGGTTGCAAATTGGGCTAAGTAGGAGTTACAACACCGGCAAGTCACCAATATAGACCAAGCCATATTAGAGGCCGAATCGTTGATGGATTTCAGGCATGACAAGCACGATAAAGGCAATGGCAAGGAGTCAAAAGTTAACAATGACAAAGGTGGGGAGATCGTGGCAAAGGCAGGGAGATACATCAATAATACTCCAAGACTCAAGATTCCAAAAAGTCGAGTGGTCGTCAAGGCTACGCCGAGAAGAAGACATGTGCCGAGAAGAAGGGATGCTACATATGCAGAGGGAAACATGGCTTTAGGAATTATCCCGACCTAAAGAGCCTCAGTGCCATAGTCCGTGAATGAAAGGATTAGCCATAAGGAGAGAGTTCGGGAACTGCACAGTTGGGTATGATCGGATTATGTGGTGCCGTCACAAAGCAAGCTATCCAACCCATCGAGAGTGGCAATCAGTACGTGGATCTAACCATCAACAACAAGCCCGCTCGTGCAATGGTGGATACTGGAGCAACTCACAACTTCGTGATTGAGGCTGCCGCAAAGAGACTAGAATTGCAGCTTTCCCCAACCAACTCCCGCGTCAAGACCGCGAATGCCGAGGTACAAAATGCTCGCGGGGTAGCTAATGGAGTAGGTGTCAAATTGGGAGCTTGGAAAGGTACGACAAACTTTACCGTAACTGCTATGGATATATTTGACATCATACTGGGGCAAGATTTCTTTAGACATTGTCATACTTTGATCGACCCCCACCTCCAATGTCTTTTCGTTATGGAGCGAGAAGGAGCATGCATGGTACCTACAATGACTATGCCACACAGACAAATCCAAGCACAAATCACAGTTATGCAGATTGTAAAGGGGATCAAGAAGGGGGAGCCAACGTTCGTGGCAACTATTGCAAGTATAGAGGAAGACAAGAGTTTTCAAGAGATATTGTCGCCTTGCATAGAGAAGTTGCTTGAGGAAAACAAAGATGTCATGCCCGAGGAGTTTCCTAAGCACTTGCTGCCTGGGCGGGAGGTAGATCACAAGATTGAGTTGGAACCATGGGCTAAACCACCTGCATTTTCCCCATATCGTATGGCACCGCCCTGAGCTAGAGGAGCTCAAGAAACAATTGAAAGAGTTGCTGCATGCTGGTCACATTCACCCATCAAGGACACCTTTCGGCGCCCCAGTATTGTTCCAGAAGAAGAAAGATGGATCGTTGCGCTTGTGCATAGACTACCGAGCACTTAATAAGGTTACAGTGAAGAATAAGTACCCAATCCCACTCATTGATGACATGTTCGATAGATTTGGGCAAGCCAAATACTTTACCAAGGTGGATCTTCGTAAAGGCTACTACCAGGTTCGCATTGCTGAAGGGGATGAGCCAAAGACAACATGTGTGACAAGATATGGAGCATTTGAGTGGTTGATGATGCCCTTCGGCTTAACTAATGCACCGACCACATTTTGCACCCTTATGAACAAGATTTTTCATCCCTACCTTGATCAGTTCGTGGTAGTCTACCTAGATGACATAGTCATCTACAGCAACACCTTGGAGGAACACACAGAGCACTTAAGGAAAGTTTTCCAAGTATTGTGGGAGAACGAGCAATACATTAAGAGGGAGAAGTGCGAGTTTGCATAATCAAAGGTGCACTTCTTGGGCCATGTCATTAGCAATGGCGAGCTACGCATGGACGAGGCTAAGGTACGTGCTATCCATGAGTGGGAGGTACATACAAAGGTAACTAAGTTGAGATCCTTCCTTGGCCTTGTTAACTACTATCGTCGGTTCATCAGTGGCTACTCAGCAAAGGCCGCCCCATTGACGGAGTTGCTAAAGAAGAACAATCCGTGGGTTTGGACGGGGCAATGTCAAAAGGCGTTTGAAGGCCTTAAGGCAGCGGTAACAAAGGAGCCAGTCTTGGCATTACCTGACTTTGCCAAGACATTTGAGGTGCACACAGATGCCTCAGATTTCGCTATTGGGGGTGTCCTTTGCAGGATAAGCATCACATAGCATTTGAGAGTCGCAAGTAAAATGAGACAGAGCGACGTTACATGGTGCAAGAGAAGGAAATGAATGCAATTGTGCATTGCCTTCGTACATGGAGACATTATCTGCTCGGGTCGAGGTTTGTGGTCAAGACCGACAATGTGGCTACTAGCTAGTTTCAGACGCAGAAGAAGCTCACACCAAAATAGGCTAGGTGGCAAGAATTCTTGGCCGAGTTTGATTATATGCTAGAGTACAAGCCGGGCAAAGGTAATGTTGTAGCTAATGCCTTGAGCCGGAAAGCCGAGCTTGCTTCCATCACTTCAGCAACTTGGGACATTCGTGAGGCTATAAAAGAAGGCATGCAACATGATCCAGCAGCCAAACAACTTATCGAGTTAGCCAACCAGGTCAAGACGAGACATTTTTGGGTTGAAGACGGCCTATTACTTACCACGGGTCGGCGGGTCTACGTGCCTATGTTTGGAGACATCAGACGGCGGATCATAAGGGAGAGTCATGATACAATGTGGGCTGGTCATCCAGGACAACGTCGCACTAGTGCCTTGGTTGAGTCAGTCTACTATTGGCAATGCATGCGAGATGACATAGAGTGCTATGTGCAGACTTGTCTTGTCTGTCAACAGGACAAGGTTGAACAAAAATAACACGGAGGACTTTTGGAGCCATTACCGGTTGCAGAGCGTCCATGGGAGAGCGTGACTATGGACTTTATCACTTGCCTACCGAAGTCCGATGGTTATGGTACTATTATGGTGGTCGTGGATAGATTTTCCAAATATGCTACCTTCATGCCTGCCTCACCGGGTTGCACAGCTAAGGAAGCCACTAAGCTATTCTTTAAGAACGTGGTGAAGTATTGGGGCTTACCAAGGCATATCATCAGTGATTGAGACCCCCGCTTCACTGGGAACTTTTGGAGAGACTTATTCGACATACTAGGCACGGAACTTCACTTTTCTACTAGTTTTCACTCACAGACGGATGGACAAATGGAACGGGTCAATGCCTTACTAGAATGCTACTTGAGGCATTATGTAAGTGCACATCAGAAAGATTGGGCAAGGCTCCTAGACATCGCCCAATTCTCTTATAACTTACAGCGGAGTGAGTCCACGGGGCGGACACTATTTGAGCTAGCCACAGGCCAACAACCACAAACTCCACATTCATTACCAGCCGCCTTTGAGGGAAAAGGTTTAGAGGCTTATCATATGGCCAAAGGATAGGAGGAGCAGCTCAACACTGCTAAGTCCTACTTGGATAAGGCATTTAAGAAGATGAAGAAGTTTGCGGACCGTAAGCGATGTCCCACAGACTATATAGTTGGTGACATGGTTATGGTAAAGTTTAACCCAAGGCAATTCAAGGCACTACGGGGCATGCATCAAAATTTGATTCGCAAGTATGAGGGGCCATTTAAGATTGTCGCCAAGATAGGCAAGATCTCATACAAGCTTGACATGCCACCGTATCTTAAGATCTACCATGTTTCCATGCGAGCATGCTTAAGCCATATCATGAAGATAAGGATGATCCGAGTAGGGGCCAATCAAGTCGAGCGCCAATGACTATCACTACCTCGCATGATCGGGATATTGAGGTTATTATAGATTACCAAGCCAGGCGAAAACAAGGGCAAAAAGCGACCGCTATGTTCCTCGACCATTGGAAAGGGCAATCATCGGAGGAGGCCACGTGGGAACGATATGAGGATTTGTGGCAATTCAAAGATAAGATCCGAGAGTTTATGCAGCAGCATTGCGCCATGATCGTTGCAATATTAGGTGGGGTAGAGTGTCATGACCTGCTCGTCATCATGCCACATAGGCTCCATTTGGCATATATTAATGCCATGTGGAAGCTTACATAAGAAGAAGGATAGCATTTGTGAGAAGATTCTAGAGAAGTATGGACATTTCCTTAGGAAGAACCTCGATCTTTATGAATTTGCTAGGAAAGTCCTTGGAATCTTCTAGGCTTGTAGAGTATTCTAGAGAATGGACTTATTTTTAAATATGGAAGGACTTTTAGAACAATTATTATTTACATACTATCCCCTAGGTGATTAGTATAAATAGAGGGCATTCATTTATAATTCATCAACCAAGAAAACAATTCAAGATCTCTTTACTACAAAGCTTCCTTTAACAATTCTCTTGTGTTCTTTCTTCCATTCTCTTAGCGATCTTGAGTGCAGTAAGGCTGACTTGGCATAGCAAGAACGTGAGCAAGTTGTGCAAGATCGTGAGCGAGTTGTCAAGTGCCGCACGTGTACTTAGTTAACAACTAAGGACGTGACAACGTGGTATCAGAGCGAAGGTTTCAACTAAAGGAATGGCGAACGACGGAGAAATTAATGCTGCCAACACCCAAGCTAACGTCATCCAGGATGCTGCTAGCAAGAGCAGCCGTGGGAAAAAGAGGAATGCCACCAACAAGAGCCAGGAGGTACCACCTGAGGTTGTGTCAAACAAAGGGCTTACATCCTAAGAATCATCTGCCACCGAGGCGAGCGAGGATGAAGTAGAGGTCCTGCCCGAGGACGTCTCTCTCGGTAAGGAGTGGGTGATGAAGATGAACGCGAGGATGGATGCCGTGGAGATCTTTGGCCAACGCTTGGGGAAGGTGGAAGGCACCCTTAGCGTTCTTGAGGGGCACACTCTTGAAGAGATTGAGAGTATCCAAAATGACTTGGAGGGATGTACACAGACTGAGATGGAACTAAGGCAAACCATTACTGCCTTAGAGTGCAGACTCATGGAGGCTTTGAGTACTATCGATGCTATGAAGGCAAAGATAGATTCACTCGAGGAGCATGTCAATGCTGGCGTGACCGAGGTAGCAATGTTGTGGTAACGAGAGAGGCTAAGATAGATTCTCCCAAACCCCGGTGTTCAAAGGTGTTCGTGATGCACAGAAGTGGAAAACTTCCTTTGGCACTTGGCGAACTACTTCAGACACGGAAAAGTGAGGGACGACGAGGCCAAGATCAACTATTGTACCTCTCAGAGACTGCCATGCTTTGGTGGAGAAGGAAGATGTCGGACATGGATAAAGGTTATGTACTATTAGCACATGGGATCAGTTCAAAGCCGAGTTCAAGCGACAATTATTTCCCAACAATGTCAAGGCGCAAGCTTAGGGAGTTGAAGCAAACAGGTAGCATACGTAACTATGTCAAGGAGTTCGTTACCCTTATGCTTCAAATCCCCAACCTGACCAATGATGACTTGTTGTTCCACTTCATGGACGGGTTGCAAAATTGGGCTAAGCAGGAGTTACAATGTCGGCAAGTCACCAATATTGACCAAGCCATAGAGAGGCCGAATCGTTGATGGATTTCAGGCATGACAAGAACGATAAAGGCAATGGCAATGAGTCAAAAGATAACAATGTCAAAGGTGAGGGAGATTGTGGCAAAGGCAAACGGATACATCAACAATACTCCAAGACTCAAGATTCCAAAAAGTCGAGTGGTCGTCAAGGCTACGCCGAGAAGAAGGGATGCTACATATGCGGAGGGTCACATGGCTTTATGAATTGTCCCGACCTAAAGAGCCTCAGCGCCATAGTCCATGAACAAAAGGAGCAACCACAAGGAGAGAGTTCGGGAACTACAAAGTTGGGTATGATCGGATTATATGGTGCCGTCACAAAGCAAGCTATCCAACCTACCGAGAGTGGCAATCAGTACGTGGATCTAACCATCAATAACAAGCCCGCTCGTGCAATGGTGGATACTGGAGCAACTCACAACTTCGTGACTGAGGCTGCCGCAAAGAGACTAGAATTGAAGCTTGCCCCAACCAACTCTCGCATCAAGACCGTGAATGCCGAGGTACAAAATGCTCGCGGGGTAGCTAATAGAGTAGGTGTCAAATTGGGAGCTTGGAAAGGTACGACAAACTTTACCGTAACCTGCTATGGATATATTTGACATCATACTGGGGCAAGAGTTCTTTAGACATTGTCATACTTTGATCGACCCCCACCTCCAACGTCTTTTCGTTATGGAGCGAGAAGGAGCTTGCATGGTACCTACAATGACTATGCCACACGGACAAATCCAAGCATAAATCTCAGCTATGCAGATTGTAAAGGGGATCAAGAACGGGGAGCCAACATTCGTGGTAACTATTCCAAGTACAGAGGAAGACAAGAGTTTTCAAGAGACATTGCCGCCTTGCATAGAGAAGTTGCTTGAGAAAAACAAAGATGTCGTGCCCGAGGAGTTGCCTAAGCACTTGCCGCCTAGGCGAAAGGTGGATCACAAGATTGAGTTGGAACCATGGGATAAACCACCTGCATTTTCCCCATATCGTATGGCACCCCGAGCTAGAGGAGCTCAAGAAACAATTGAAAGAGTTGCTGGATGCTGGTCACATTCGCCCATCAAAGGCACCTTTCGGCGCCCCAGTATTGTTCCAGAATTAGAAGGATGGATCGTTGCGCTTGTGCATAGACTACCGAGCACTTAATAAGGTTACAGTAAAGAATAAGTACCCAATCACACTCATTGATGACTTGTTCGATTGACTTGGGCAAGCCAAATACTTTACCAAGGTGGATCTTCGTAAAGGCTACTACGAGGTTTGCATTGATGAAGGGGACGAGCCAAAGACAACATGTGTGACAAGATATGGAGCCTTTGAGTGGTTGGTGATGCCCTTCGGCTTAACCAATGCACCGGCCACATTTTGCACCCTTATGAACAAGATTTTTCATCCCTACCTTGATCAGCTCGTGGTAGTCTACCTAGATGACATAGTCATCTACAACAAGACCTTAGAGGAACACACGGAGCAATTAAGGAAAGTTTTCCAAGTCTTGCTGGAGAATGAACTATACATTAAGAGGGAGAAGTGAGAGTTTGCACAATCAAATGTGCACTTCTTGGGCCATGTCATTAGCAATGGCGTGCTACGCATAGACGAGGCTAAGGTACGTGCTATCCATGAGTGGGAGGTATCTACAAAGGTAACTTGAGTTGAGATCCTTCCTTGGCCTTGTTAACTACTATCGTCCATGGGAGAGCGTGACTATGGACTTTATCACTTGCCTACCGAAGTCCGATGGTTATGGTACTATTATGGTAGTCGTGGATAGATTTTCCAAATATGCTACCTTCATGCCTGCCTCACCGGGTTGCATAGCTAAGAAAGCCGTCAAGCTATTCTTTAAAAACGTGGTGAAGTATTGGGGCTTACCAAGGCATATCATTAGTGATCGAGACCCCCGCTTCACTGGGAACTTTTGGAGAGAGTTGTTCGACATACTAGGCACGAAACTGCACTTTTCTACTAGTTTCCACCCACAGACGGATGGACAAACGGAACGGGTTAATGCCTTACTAGAATGCTACTTGAGACATTATGTAAGTGCACACCAGAAAGAATGGGCAAGGCTCCTAGACATCACCCAATTCTCTTATAACTTACAGCGGAGTGAGTCCACGGGGCGGACACCATTTGAGCTAGCCACGGGCCAACAACCACAAATTCCACATTTATTACCAGCCGCCTTTGAGGGAAAGAGTTTAGGGGCTTATCATATGGCCAAAGGATGGAAGGAGCAACTCGATACTGCTAAGTCCTACTTGGATAAGGCAGCTAAGAAAATGAAGCAGTTTGCGGACCGTAAGCGGCGTCCCACAGACTATAAAGTTGGTGACATGGTCACGGTAAAGTTTAACCCAAGGCAATTCAAGGCACTACGGGGCATGCATCAAAATTTGATTCACAAGTATGAGGGGCCATTTAAGATCGTCGCCAAGATAGGCAAGATCTCATACAAGCTTGACATGCCATCGTATCTTAAGATCTACCATGTTTTCCATGCGAGCATGCTTAAGCCATATCATGAAGATAAGGATGATCCGAGTAGGGGCCAATCAAGTCGAGCGCCAATGACTATTACTGCCTCGCATGATCGGGAGATTGAGGCTATTATAGATTACCAAGCCAGACGAAAACAAGGGAAAAAAGCGACCGCTATGTTCCTCGTCCATTGGAAAGGGCAATCACCGGAGGAGGCCACGTGGGAAAGATATGTGGATTTGTTGCAATTCAAAGATAAGATCCGAGATTTTATGTAGCAGCATTGCGCCGCGGTCGTCGCAATATTAGGTGGGGGAGAGTGTGATGACCTGCCATGTCATCATGCCACATAGGCTCTATTTGGCATATATTAATGCCATGTGGAAGCTTACATAAGAAGAAGGCTAGCATTTGTGAGACGATTCTAGAGAAGTATGGACATTTCCTTAGGAAGAACCTAGATCTTTATGAATTTGCTAGGAAAGTCGTTGGAATCTTCTAGGCTTGTAGAGTATTCTAGAGAATGGACTTATTTGTAAATATGGAAGGACTTGTAGAACAATTATTATTTACATACTATCCCCTAGGTGATTAGTATAAATAGGGGACATTCATTTGTAATGCATCAACCAAGAAAACAATTCAAGTTCTCTTTACTACAAAGCTTCCTTTAACAATTCTCTTGTGTTCTTTCTTCTATTCTCTTAGCGATCTTGAGTGCAGTAAGGCTGACTTGGCATAGTAAGAACGTGAGCAAGTTGTGCAAGATCGTGAGCGAGTTGTCAAGTGCCGCACGTGTACTTAGTTAATAACTAAGGACGTGACATTAATCCCTCCATTTTCAGAGATTAAATCCACGATTTATCAATATAATTACATAATTTGGGTCCAAGAGTTCTTACTTGATGATACTCCTCAATTTCTCCTCAAAATTGCCCAATTCTTCTCTTAGTTCGAAGCCCCAATTAATTTTAACACTACTGAAATTCGAAATAGCTGATGCCTTAAACCCTCTAACACTTTTCGCTTCTGCGACTAATTAGCCGCTTCAGCGGCTTCGCTCTGCGACTAAATGACCGCTTCTGTTGTCTTTCACTTAAATCCAAAAACCGTTTATGCGGTTAAATCTCCGCTTCTGCGACTTCACCTATGCAAATTATTTTCTGCTTCTGTGAAATTTAAAAGGATGGCCTGCTTCGCTTCTACGGGCGAGTTCCGCTTCTGCGGTCTCACCTAAGCGAACTACTGTCCGCTTCTGCGGTCTCACCTAAGCGAACTACTGTCCGCTTCTGTGGACCCAGCTGAATCACTAAAACTCGCACCTGCGCACCCATCACAGCTTGTGCGGACTCACTTCTATGGTCCATTTTTGCAGAAGCGGAAATACCAGGTGACAGAAAACACAGATATGTTGAAATGCACCAAAAATTCTCGTTTGACCTTCCGTAATCATTCCGAAGCCCCCGGGACCTCAACCAAAAATACATACTCATTCTAAAACATCATACGAACTTGTTCCAATCATAAAATCACACCCTTAAACACAAAAATCACCAAATTACCTCGGATTCAATCCTAATTTTTCCTTAGAACTTCCGAAACCTACATCCAATCAAAAACCCGACCAAACGATGTCCGAAGGACTTGAAAATTTGTTGAAATATCCAAAATCACCTAATGGAGCTACTGAACTGTCGAAATTCCATTCCAACCCCCGGATCAAAATCTCTCATATCATTCGGATTCCACCAAAATTCCAACTTTGCCAATTCGAGCCTATTTCTACACCGGACCTCAAAATTATATTCCGAACACGCTCCCAACCCCAAAATCATCTAACTGAGCTAACGGAACCATCGAATTTTTATTCCAAGGTTGTCTTCACACTATTCCAAATACGGACCATTTATTAACTATTAAGCTCTCATTTAGAGACTAAGTGTCCCAAAACTCTCCGAATTCTAGAACCGATCATCCCGGCAAACCAAAATAGCAGAAATGGACTTAGGGAAAGCAGTAAATGGGGGATCGGGGCGTAAATTCCAAAAACGACCGGCCGGGTCGTTACATCCTCTTACACTTAATCATTCGTTCATCCTCGAATGAGCATAGAAAACATACATGAGGTAGCAAAGAGATGAGGGTACTAGCTGGACATATCCTGCTCGGTCTCCCAAGTCGCCTCCTCGGCCGGCTGACCCTGCCACTAGACCTTCACCGAAGCAATGTTCTTTGACATCAACTTTCTAATTTGCCTGTCCAAAATGGCCATTGGCTCCTCAATATAAGATAGATCCTTGTCCAGCTGGACTGAACTGAAATCCAACAAGTGCGACGGATCACCATGATATCTCCGGAAGCATAGAAACATGAAATACCGGATGGACTCCGGCTAGGTTGGGAGGTAAGGCCAGCTCATAAGCAACCTCCCCAACTCGCCTCAAAATCTCAAAAGGCCCGATAAATCTCGGACTCAGCTTCCCTTTCTTCCCAAATCTCACGACGCCCTTCATGGGCGAGACCAGAAGTAGAACCTGCTCGCCAACCATAAATGCTACACCGCGAAACTTCTTGTCCGCATAACTCTTATGTCTGGACTGGGCTGCACGAAGTCTATCCTGAATCACCTTGATCTTGTCCATCGCATCCTGGATCATCTCTATACCTAATAACCTGGCCTCTCTCGGCTCGAACCAACCCACCGGGGACATGCATCTCCTACCATATAAGGCCTCATATAGCGCTATATAAATGTTGGACTGATAGCTGTTGTTATAAGCAAACTCCACCAGTGGCAAGAAGTGATCCCATGACCCTCCAAACTCAATCACGCACGCACAGAGCATATCCTCCAAAATCTAAATAGTGTGCTCAGACTGCCCATCCGTTTGGGGGTTAAATGTCGTGCTTAGCTCCACCCGAGTACCTAACTCCTGCTGCACGGCTCTCCAGAACCGTAAAGTAAACTTAGTGCCTCTATCTGAAATGATAGAAACTGGAATACCATGCAACCGGACTATCTCCCTGATATAGATCTCCACCAACTGCTCTGATGAATAAGTAGTGAACACAGGTATGAAATGGGCGGATTTGGTCAGCCGATCTACAATGATCCAAATATAATCAAACTTCCTCATAGTTCGTGGAAGTCAAGATACGAAGTCGATGGTGATGCACTCCCACTTCTACTCTGGGATCTCAATCTGATGTAGCAACCCACCTAGACGTTGATGCTCATACTTCACCTGCTGGAAGTTGAGGCACCTAGAAACATAGTCAACTATATCATTCTTTATCCGCCTCCACCAATAGTGCTGCCTCATGTCCTGATACATCTTCGCGACACCCGGATGGATGGAATACCGCGAGCTATGGGCCTCAGCTAGAATCAACTCTCGAAGATCATCCACATTGGGCACACAAATACGCCCATACATCCTCATCACTCCATTATCCCCAATGGTAACATCTCGAGTATTACCACGCCGAACTCTATCATGAAGGACAAGCAAATGAGGGTCATCAAACTGCCGCTCCCTGATGCGATCAAATAGAGAAGACCGAGAAACCACACAGGCCAGAACCCGAATGGGCGCTGAAAGATCCAATCTAACAAACTGTATGGCCAAGGCCGAACATCCATTGTCATAGGTCTCTTTGAGGCTGGTAGATAGGCCAAACTTCCCAAACTCTCCGCCCGGCGACTCAAGGCATCGACAGCCACATTGGCCTTGCCCAGGTGATAAAGAATAGTAATGTTATAATCCTTTAACAACTCTAACCATCTCATCTGACGCATGTTCAGGTCCTTCTACTTAAGCAAGTGCTGCAAACTCCGATGATTAGTGTAAATCTCACAAGGAACCCCATACAAATAGTGACGCAAGATTTTCAAGGCGTGAACAATGGCAGCTAACTCAAGATCGTGGACAGGGTAGTTCTTTTTATGCACCTTCAGTTGTCGAGACGCGTAGGCAATCACCCTACCGTCCTACATCAATATCGCCCCAAGTCCAAATCGTGAGGCATCACAATAAACTGTATAGGACCCCGAACCGGTAGGCAGCATCAAGATAGGGGCCGAAGTCAAAGCTGTCTTGAGCTTTTTCAAGCTCGCCTCACACTTCTCTGTCCACTAGAAAGGGGCACCCTTTGGGTCAATCCGGTCATAGGTGCTGCGATCGAAGAGAACCCCTTCACAAAGCGACAGTAATAACCTGCCAAACCAAGGAAACTACGAATCTCAGTAGCTGAGGAGGGACTGGGCCACCCCTGTACGGCCTCCACCTTCCTCGGATCCACTCGATAACCCTCGCTCGACACCACGTGGCCTAGAAATGCCACTGAACTTAGCCAAAACTCACATTTAGAGAACTTTGCGTATAATTGCTTCTCCCTCAGAGTCTGAAGCATTATCCTCAGATGCTGCTCATGCTTTTCCCGACTACGAGAATATACAAAAATATCATCAATAAAAATAATCACGAACGAGTCAAGATATGGCCTGAATACACTATGCATCAAATGCATGAAAGCTACCGGGGCATTAGTTAGCCCGAAAGACATAACGAGGAACTCGTAATGACCATACCGAGTCCTGAAGGCAGTCTTCAGGATATCTGGCTCCCGAATATTCAGCTGATGATAACCAAAGTGCAAATCAATATTGGAGAACACATGTGCACCCTGTGGCTGATCAAATAAGTCATCAATACGTGGCAAAGGATACCGGATCTTCACTGTAACTTTGTCCAACTAGCGATAGTCAATGCACATACGCATAGAACCATCATTCTTCTTCACAAACAACATAGGAGCACCCCAAGGCGAAACACTGGGGCGAATAAAACCCTTACCCAACTGCTCCTGTAACTGATCCTTGAACTCATTCAACTTAGGAGGAGCCATGCGATACGGGGGAATAGATATGGGCTGAGTGTCCGGCAACAAATCAATACCAAAATCGATATCTCTATCGGGCGGCATGCCCAAAAGATCAACTGGAAACACATCGGAGAAATCTCGTACCACTGGGATTGAGTCAATAGAAGGGGTGTCAACACTGACATCCCTCACATAAGTTAGATAAGTAGCACACCTCTTCTCAACCATACGTTCAGCTTTAAGAAAGGAAATAACACGGCTGGGGGTGTGATCTAGAGTACCACTCCGCTCAATACGGGGAATGCCTGGCACAGCCAGCGTCATGGTCTTGGCGTGACAATCAAGAATAGCATGATGGGGCGACAACTAGTCCATGCCGAGAATAATATCGAAGTCAACCATACCGAGCAATAAAAGATCAGCCCTGGTCTCAAAACCACAAATAGTGACCAAACACGACCAATACACATGGTCCACAACCAAAGAATCTCCCACCGGAGTAGAAACATAAACGGGGGCACTCAAAGAATCCCGAGGCATACCCAGATGTGAAGCAAAATAAGAGGACACATATGAAAAATTAGAATCAGGATCAAATAGAACTGATGCCTCTCTGTGGCTAACCAATATAATACTTGTGATCACAGAATTAGAGGCGACAGCCGCGACACGATCAGGGATAGTATAAATTCTATCCTGGCCCCTCCCTCGAGGGCGGCCTCTATCACCTTGATCCCCACCCCTGGCTGGCTGGGCAGGTGGGGTTGCAGCTGGAGCTGGAACGATGGCCTCTTGAACATGTGAACCATATTGAGGTTGTTAAGTCTGTTGAGGCACCCCCGCCTACGCCTGGGGAACTCCCTAACCAGATAGCGAGTATCCACGCACTCATAACAAGCTCTGGGAGGGCACGGTGGCGGTGATGGACTGGACCCGCTCCCGCTAGATTGACCCCTAGAGGTACCCGCGTAAGAGGCGCGCTGGAAACTGGGGGAGCATAGTAAGGCTCCTGAGGTGCTGGGGAAGCTGGAGTACCACCGGGTGTGGGAAATGCTGAATGAACTGGACGACCGGAATAACCCCTTCCATATCGACTGGCTTCAATAGTACTGACATCAGAGAAATGACTCGACTCACGAGACCTCTTGGCCTCCCTCTCTCCTCGCTCCCTAGCGAGCATACCCACAATCTGTCTGGCAATACTCATCGCCTGCTGATAAAGCATATTCATCTCTAGCTCCCTAGCTATACTAGATCGGATAGGCGGAATAGGACCCTTAATAAACCTCCACACTCTCTACCGGACCATGGAAACCAAAGCCGATGCATGTTTGGCCAACTAAGTGTAACTGATGGCATACTCAGATACTGTCATAGAGCCCTGGCGCAACCGCTCAAACTTCGCACGCCAAGAATCCCTGAGGCTCTCGGGAACAAACTCCCTCATAAATATATCAGAGAATTATGTCTAGGTCAACGAGGCAGACTCAACTGGACTATCCAACTCATATGTGCGCCACCAATCATAAGCGGCTTCTCGAAGCTGAAAAGTAGTAAAAGAAACCCCATTAGACTCCACTATGCCCATAGTACGGAGGATGCGATGACACTCCTCCAGAAATCCCAAGGCATCATCTGAAGCTAAGCCACTGAACACTGGGGGATCATACTTCTTGAACCTCTCCAACATGCACTGCTCGT
The DNA here is from genome assembly GCA_032618575.1 of Nicotiana noctiflora. NCBI lineage: Eukaryota > Viridiplantae > Streptophyta > Magnoliopsida > Solanales > Solanaceae > Nicotiana > Nicotiana noctiflora. Next base: position 91,087 of record JASVEL010006404.1, read on the forward strand.
CCTTGTTCTCGGAGGCAGCTGACGGGCTGTACTGGTGCGGCAGGCGGTATAGGAATATCCTCTAGGACCTACTCCGTGGGCACTCGCTACTCAGGAGTGCGGGCTGGGGAGTCTGGGCCCCTCCCCCGGCCTTAGATGTGGCTGCAACGAGAGGAAGCAACCCCCTTGAGCCAGAGTGGTGTATATGCTCATAAACTGAGCCAGAGTCTCCTGGAGTGCTCGAGTCGTAGTAGCTGTAGTAGGTGTACCAGATGCCTGTGCTCCAACTTGATCCACCGGTGGTCCCTCAGCGGCAGTGCGCGCAGGTGCTGTGGCTGCACCTCGGGCGCGTCCTAGGCCTCTACCCCGACCCCGGCCTCTGGCGGTGGCAGTAGGGGGTGCGGGTGCCTGATCCTCACGTGCAGCACGTGTCCTCACCATCTGTGAGAGAATAGAAGACAGAAGTTTAGATTTGGTGTCAAAATATCGCACGACAAAGAATTCAAAAGAAATGAAGAGTTTCCTAAACAGTTACATAGCCCCTCGTAGATAAATACGGACGTCTCCGTATCGATCAGCGAGACTCTAAATAACCGGCCCGTGTCCCGTGACTCCTATGAACCTAGAGCTCTGATACCAACTTGTCACGACCTTGGTTCACCAATCGTGAACCTGTCATGACGGCACCCAGTCTTTGCGACTAGGTAAGCCTAACACCATTCGCGGAATTTATAATCATTTACGAACAACTAAAAATGAAAGCAAAATAACATAAAAAATGAATAGGTGCTGCCTGGCACATACACTTTATAGCAACTACTGAAAATATAACCTACAAGACCCGGAAACTCGCGGGCAAATAGAGGCTAAGAGTGTAAAACTATGGCTCTATCCACCAAGAATATCTATATAATCGAAACAAAAAGGGAAATAACTAATGTCACTAAGGAAGAGCAGACGGAGACTCTCCAGATCTGCGGACGCAACAGATGCATACCTCAAGTCTCCTGAAATAACTCCTCGATCACCGGTAGCGTGCCTGATCAGATGGACCTGGATCTGCATAACAAAAAGTGTGCAGAAGAGTAGTATGAGTACAACACGTCAGTACTTAGTTAGTGCCAAGCCTAACCTCAATGGAGTAGTAACGAGGAAGGTAAGGGCCCTATCGAGAATAATAATAATAATAAAATATCAAACAGTGTAAAGCAAAAGTAAATATGAAATAACAACAAAATACAATAGAAACTACAAGTCATCTACAGTTGAGCTAACAAGAAAATTAACACAACAAGTACAAAATCAATAGCACAGGATCTCTGGGAATTGAACCCGCAGTCCATTTAACTTAGTAGCACAGGATCTCCGGGAATTGAACCCGCAGTCCTTTATATCAATAGCCAGGATGTCTAGGAATCGAACCCGCAGTCCATTCATATCAGTATCACAGGATCTCCAGAAATTTAACCCGCTGTCCATTTAACTCTGTAGCACAGGATCTCCGGGAATCGAAACCCGCAGTCCACAGAACAAAGCACAATCAAACAAGGAGAGTACGCAAAGAAAAAAAATGAATTACGCTGATACGATTACCAATTAAATTAAATCTCAACATGTTCCACGTAAGTTTCAAATAAAACAAATAAGCATTTAGACAGTTAATCCTATCTAATCATGCTCATCTAATTAACATAGGATACGTCTTACATTTAAACCAGTCAAATAACAAGGATAACACTGATTGAACAATTCAAGTAAAGTAAAGTTTCAACAATTTGCGCAAGTACATGCCCGTCACCTCGCGTACAAAGAATTTAAATCAACACATAATATATCCTAGGGGAAAAGGTCCCCCGCACGAGGTTAGACAAGCCCTTACCTCAATCCCGATACCAAACCGCTTAGGAAGAATGCCCTTGCCACGAGTATCCGACTCCGAGTAGCCCAAATCTATTAAAACCAATTACATAGTGTAAATAACATCGCAAGTAACGAATTACACTATTAAAATTAAAGCCATGACGCGAAAATAGGTAAAATGACCAAAATACCCCTCCAGCGATCGGCTCGGAATCAAAATATTTTTATGTTTCCAGAACCTTCTCACTCTCACATGTCTAACCATATAACATTTATCAAAATCGGAGTCCATTTGCTCTTTCAAATCGTAAATTTTTATTTTCTTATACTTAGAGCAAAATCCTCCATTTTTATACCTTAATCCCTTTATTTTCAGAGATTAAATCCATGATTTATCAATATAATCACATAATTTGGGTTAAAGAGTTATTACCTGATGATACTCCTCAATTTCCTCCTCAAAACCGCCCAATTCTTCTCTTAGTTCGAAGCCCCAATTAATTTTAACACTACTGAAATTCGAAATAGCTGATGCCTTAAACCCTCTGACACCTTTCACTTCTACGACTAATTAGTCGCTTCAGCGGCTTCGCTTCTGCGACCAGATGACCGCTTCTGTGGTCTTTCACTTACATCCAAAAACTGCATCTGTGGTTAAAGCTCCGCCTCCGCGACTTCGCCTATGTGGAATATTTTCCGCTTCTATGGAATTTCCAAGGATGGCCTGCTTCTCTTCTGCGGGCGAGTTTCCGCTTCTGCGGTCTCGCCTAATCGAACTCCTATCCGCTTCTATGGACCCAACTGACTCGCTAAAACTCACACATGTGCTCCCATTACCGCTTCTGCGGACTCGCTTCTGCGGTCCATTTCTGCAGAAGCGGAAATGCCACGTGACAGAAAACATAGATCTGTTGCAATGTACCAAAAATTCCCGTTTGACCTTCCGTAATCATTTCGAGGCCCTCGGGACCTCAACCAAAAAACAAACTCATTCTAAAACATCATACAAACTTGTTCCAATCATAAAATCATGCCCTTAAACACAAAATTACCAACTTACCTCGGATTCAAGCCTAATTTTTCTTAGAACTTCCGAAACCTACATCCAACTAAAAATCCAATCAAACAATATCCGAATGACCTGAAAATTTGCAGACATATCCAAAATCACCTAACAAAGCTAGTGAAACTATCAGAATTCCATTCTGACCCCCAGATCAAAATCTCACATATCAATCGGATTCCACCAAAATTCCAACTTTGTCAATTCAAGCCTATTTCTATACTGGACCTCCAAATTACATTCCGACCACGCTCGCAACCCCAAAATCACCTAAATGAGCTAACGGAACCATCATATTTCTATTCCAATGTCGTCTTCACACTGTTTCGAATACGGACCATTTTTTCAACTATTAGGCTCTCATTTATGGACTAAGTGTCCCAAAACTCTCAGAATTTTAGAACCGATCATCCCGGCAAACCAAAACAGCAGAAATGGGCTTAGGGAAAACAGTAAATGGGGGATCGGGGTATAAATTCTAAAAATGACCGGCGGGGTTGTTACACTTATGCGGCCCCCAGACCACAGAAGCGATCAACCTTCCATTGCCCAAAACCGCAAATGCGATCGATTTTTCGCATGTGCGGGACCGCAGAAGCGGCAATCAGAGGGGTAGTGAGCTCATTTAATACGGGCTCAAGTGCATTTATCTCTTATTTTCTCTACACTTGGGCGATTTTGAAGCTTCCGGGGGGATTCCAACATAACTTCACAAGGTAAGTAATCCCCACTCACTCTTAGCATAAATACATAAACATTAGGTGGAATTAACAACTAAATTAGGAAAATTCAAGAGATTAAAGCTCGACCTAGGGTTTAACCAAAATTAAGATTTAACCTGATTATTAGCTATAAAATAAACTAGAAATCATATATTTGTGATCCTTAGGTATTAGAAAACAACTTCCTTCAAAAAAATATTGAAATCCAGGCGTGTGGGCCCGTGGTTAGAATTTAAGAAATTGATGTTAAAGGCTAGAAAATTCCTTAAATAGCTAGGATTCAATCTTGTAAGCCTTTATTTACTAGTTCTCGCTTCATTTGATTAGTTTGGGATTGTCCGGCTTTGAATTAAAGACTTGAGCACTTTCGTGGATATTGGGAGTGCACTTTGGAGCGAGGTGAGTCTCCTTTCTAACCTTGTACGAGGGAAATTGTCCTTATAGAATTTTAACTAAGTAACTGTTGCTACATGCGGGGGCTACGTACGTACGGACGAGAGTCCGTGCATAACTACTATATGAAAATCGTTCGAATAGTTTAGGACCCACGCATGCCTATTTGGGGAATATTTTTTATTTTAAAACTGCCAATATGATCGTTATAAATTGCTAGAGACTTGAGAACATGAAAGTGAACATATAAAATTGTTGAGCCTCGGTTGGGATTTTCTTTGTGTGTAATTGAGCCTTATGTGCTTTTCTTGATATTTTCTTGATGATTTTGAATCGGGTTGATCGCCTCGGTGATAATAGATGCATCTATGGTTCGTATCGCTCGACCCTCGGCAGTGCAAAATTTATTTTCTGTTGGAGCGGATCGTCGACCTCGGCATGTTTGTGCATGACTTATGTGTTTGCAGTTAGTTTTGACACAATTACACATTGTATATAAAAGAAGAGACTGGTAATTGGATTAAGGCAAGAATATGAGTACAATCCTTTTGTTGAACCTGTGTTATTGGTAATTCATTATGTTGTACATCTCACTCTATTATATCATATTATTTGGACCTTAGTAAGTATCAAGTCGACCTCTCGTATCGACTTATTCGAGATTAGACGGGATACTTATTGAGTGCATGTGGTTTATGTACTCATGCTACGCTTCTATACTTAAATGTACATGTTTTGAGGTAGGTGGATCTGGACATTATCCGGGCGCGCAACACTGAGTTCGCGTAGGGACTTCTACGGTGAGCTGCCTTCTTTCTCATGCCGATCCGCAGCCGAAAGAGTCCTTTCTTGTATTTATGATTTTCTGTCTATTCTGATTTAGACAGTGGGACAGTGTTTTGTATATTATTGTGTATACTTTACTGGCCTCCCGTAGCTAGTGACACCGGGTTCTGGCACACACACTGTATGGACATACATTTTGGGGTGTGTATTGCTATGTCAACACTTTATGATTTTTGCTATTTTTCTTCATTTACTTGAAAACTTTAGTATTTCTGGTTTTGGCTAAACAAAAAAAAGGGAACTTAATCAAAATTTCGCAACTTCGCTGGCCTAACTATGGTGTTAGGCGCCATCATGACCTATTTATGAAAAAAATAGGTCGTGACAATATTTGTGGCACATTAGCACCAATTATACATTGACTGTAATTGGACAAAGTCTATGTTTGATCTATCAATTATTTTACCATATTTTTAAGTATAAGAGATACTTAAACTACAGGAAAACTATGCTAAAAGGCACTACATTTTACTACGCTAAATGATACTATATTTTATTATGCTAAAAGGCACTATATTTTACTACGATAAAAAAGCATTATATTTTACTACCCTAAAAGGGCACTATATTACTAGTCTTTAAGCAAATAAATAATATAAACCAGATAAAAAATAAAAAATATATTTTAATCATAAAACATTCACAAAGTTACATATAAAACAGTAAAAGTAATTTATCAACATTTTTATTAACAAATAATAACGATTTCTCAGTTTTACATAGTTTTTACAACATTAATATCTTAGTCCGGATAAAATAACATATCAGTTTAATCGAAAAAAAAACAAAATAACATGGAACACATTCAAAACAACTAATATGCATTATTTATACGAGTTTCGACATAAACTAAATCAGAATACCTCGATTAATATTTTTCGGAAAGTAAAGTTGAAGAATTGAAAATTTGACTCTGAAACAAGTAACCCACAATAATAGAAGGCTTGGCTAGGATGTGGGACCAACACTCTTTACTTTTTGTGGGATGGGTGGGGTCCACTAGAGTTTTTAATCTCGTTAATGGAGGGGGGATCGCTGTGTATTTTTGAAATTGGGTTCCAGTTTTTGAAAGTGGGAGAAGGGAAGGGGATAGTATCTGAAGAGGCAATGCGCGGTACATTAAGGCGCTTTATATAAAATGTCCTTTTGAACCGCGTTTTAACTAAACGTCCAATCAGCTTCAGGTAAAACGTGGTTCAAAAATGCGTTTACATATTCAGGTCATTAAATGTTTTCCCACCTATTTATGTATTTTGAGTAAAAAAAAGGCAACATTTAGGTTCTGGACTCTGTATTTTACTCCCCCTAATGAAAATTTTATTTCAAATATTTGAGTCTCTGAACTCCAATCTTGTATACCATATTCTCAAAAGTTGAAGTCGGCAAATATTTAGTGAATAAATCTGTCGGATTGTCACTTGAATGGATTTGCTGCACATCGATAGTGCGATTCTTTTGGAGATCATGTGTGACTTTGGTAAACTGTGTTTCGTCCTATATCCTTTTTTGAATCCTCCATTTAATTGGGTTATGCATGCAACATTTTCTTCGTATAAAATTGTGGGCCTTTCATCACATTCCAACCCACATTTTGAATAAAATGAATCACCGATCTTAACCATGCGCATTCCCTACTTGCTTCATGAAAAGCTATTATCTCAGCATGATTTGAAGAAGTAGTAACAATATATTGCTTTGTGGGGTGCCATGATATGACAGTACATCCACATGTAAACACGTACTCGATTTGAGATCGAGCTTTCTGGGGATCAGATAAATAACATGTATCTGCATAACCAATAATATTTGCATCACCTTTGTTAGCATAAAACAAACCCATATCAATAGTTCCCTTTAAATACCCGCAATATATGTTCAATCCTGTTCCAATATTTTCGTGTAGGAGAAGAGTTATATCTTGCTAGTAAATTAATAGAAAAATGATATATTAGGTCATGTAGTATTAGCAAGATACATAAGTGCATCAATAGCAGTGAGATAGAGTATTTCAGGACCAAGGAGTTTTTCATCCTCTTCTAGAGGTCGGAACGAATCAACCATTGGTGTACTCAATGTGTGTGCTTTATCCATGTAAAAGCATTTAAAGTCCCTTTCTGTATAGACAAATTGATGGATAAAGATCCCATATGCTAAATGTTCAATTTTCATACCAGGAAAATGTTTTTTTGTCTTTCGAAGATCTTGTACATAACTCGGAATCAACTCTACAAGCATAAAACACACAATAAGTGCATAACACTAGCAATTAAAGCTCAAACACAATTAAAGTGCACAGAATTAGAGTGCAATAAATGACTAAAATACGTAATTATAGCCTACCATCAAATATCTTGCCAACTTCTCAACGTTAATGAGATTTGATCTAACATGATCTCCAATTACATTTCATTTATAAATCTTGGGTAATTAAACTAACAAGTTGAATTCAGATAATAAAAGTGTTGCATGATAAAGTTCTAAGTCTACCCAGATAGAACATGATGTTAGCTACCTCGTGCACACGTGGCCCCCACAACAAGTAGCACATAACAAATACACACCTATGGGTAGTTTCTCCCTCACAAGATTAGACATGAGACTTACCTCGCTCTGAAGACCAATAACCGGCTCCAATGCCTCTCTAACTCCTCAATTCAAAGCCAAATGATCTGAAACTAGTCAAATAACATGAAAACCGATAAAATATATTCTAACACTCATAAGTAATTAATTTATAACAATTCCCAACTTCGCTCGAAAAGTCAACATAGTCAACCCTCAGGATTACATGCTCGGGGTTCAAAAATTTTCGAAGATAAAATTTACCCATAACGCCAAAAAATGTATGATTTTATTCCAAATTCTTGTCCAATTTCATGGTCAAAATCCAAAATATATTTTTAGTTTTTTCTTAACAAATCCCACAATTTGCCACAAATTTCTATGTTAAAATCCTTATAAAATCCATGTAATTAACTTATGATATTTCGAAATTACTTACTTTGAAATATGTAATGAAAATATCCCCTTGAAGCGCTCCATAAGTCTCCAAAACCATGAGAAGTGGAAGAAATAAGCCAAAACCCGAAATAAAATTGAAGTCTGACAAAAAATCCTTCTGCGGTTCACATCCCCACGTCGCATTCGCGATCTTTCAAGTCCTGATGCCTCGTATCGTGGTCACTCAGCCACATTCATGAAGGCTTAACACATCTAAGCCCCCAACTCACCATCCTTCTACACATTCGCGAATCCCGGTCGCATTTGCGAAGGGAGACTCAACTTCTTCTCCTCGTTCGCGACCCTTGTGTCGCGATCATGATGAACAAATTCCCAGCAGCCAAAAATCCTTCTTGGCAAATGCATGAGACCCTTCGCATTCGCAAATAACAAAATCAGACACCAGCACCAGTAGTTGTAAAACAAGGAAAAATAATCTGAAACCACTCTGAATCACCCCTGAGGCCTTCGGGACACTATCCAATTACACCAACAAGTCCCAATACCTTATCCAAAGGTTCGAAACGCCAAAAATTTCATAGAAACATGAATCAATGATCAAAATCATTCTTTCATATTTCCAACATTCAGATTTTGATGAACGGGTCCAAATCATATCTTAACATCCCTCAATGACATCATACTTTACATATAAGTCACTGAGTGACATCATAATACAAACTTATTTGAAGGCTCGAAACCGCAAGCGAACATCCATAGCACCAAAATCCACTTCAAATCAAAGTTAGGAAATTCTTAAACATTCAAATTGCCAACTTTCCATAATAAGCACCAAAATGTTCCAGGACCACTCGATACTCAAGCCGAACATGCACCTTCGAATCCCAGTTCTGGGGTCATTTTCTCAAAAGTCAAATCTTGAAACTTAAAGCTTCTAAATTGAGAATTTTCCTTTCAAATCAACTCTGAACTTCCTGAAATTCAATTCCAAGATGTACAAGTCATAAAACATAAAGTAAACTGCTAAAGGCCTCAAGTTGCCGAACGACGCATAATTTGTATGCGCATAATAACATCCTCCAACTGTAGAAGCTGCCAATTCACTAACCTAATGCCCATAGTATACCTCATAACACGCATAAGCCCTAATCCAACCGTCGCGATACTGCAACGATAAAAGCGACCTATAGAAGCTCATAACCACCTACCAAATCAATAAATCATGGAGTTTTCCGATTGACAAGAACCATTACCTCATTCTAAACTTAATAGTGACATTTTTTCTTTAATATACCTTACATAAATTCGATCGCACTTATCTCAGGTCCAATAACGTTGTTTCACTCAATACAAACTGCTCGGGCAGTATGCCACCTTAAACATCGCCTAAAATCTCATATGACACCATCAATGCACCAACAAGCTACAACTCGAATATGACCCATAAGGAAGAACGAACTCTGGCAAGAAACTACCCAGCCCACGTAAGCAAATAAAATGGCTGAATAGATGCTATGAACCTATCTTAGGGATGAGAAACATGACACACAAAATAAATATAAGGAACCATACTCAATATCTCATTATTACAGCGTGCAAACCCGATCCACATGTGATATAGTTGTGGGCACAACCCAGCCCAAACATCATACTCGTGGCGGCATGCACCTGATCAATACATAAAAATAAATAAGGAAGTACCGACCGAGCCAAACTACTCACACCTACAAAATACCCAAATATCGGCCACAAGTACGCCAAGTGCATAAATACAACCCTGGGGAAATGAATAACGCATGTGCGATAAAGCTATGCTCGACTAAGGTGCATCAAACATATGAGATCTTGAAATCCATCTCGCTCATATAATACCACAAGCTACGCCAAATCATAACACATACACGAATAATCAAGCTACCTCATAACACATATAGGATAAAGGGTAGAACCTGAAATAGACGATGCTGAATTTACTCCACTACGCCCGAGGAATCATCCATAAAAAAAGTTATGTTGAACGGTCACATACGACATAATGTGGAGAATACGTTCACACTAGATCTACCAATTCTGATCATCCCATATTGGGCCAGTAACCTTTCAATGATCCCCAATGACCCCATTCATGACACATACGATCAGCCGTCTAATCCAAAAAATTGTTATCGTCCACAACCAAAGGAATAGAGAATCCCTCAGACATAAACTCTCTAATCAGCGACAGTACCATAATCTTTATACCCGATTTCAGTCTCTAACAATCGAATGACTAACACATCACACTTATAAGATCTTCCCGTAGGATATACTCCCACAAACTTCTGTACTAAGTAGCAAAATTTGAACACTAATGGCCATCGACCATGCTATTTTTATAGTATTAGTCAAGCATTCACATTTCGATACCTAACACTTCTACTACAAAACAAACCACCCTCAAGATGCCTGCAAAATAGTACCAGCATACGTATCAACACTGAACTGCAATATTAATCCTCACTTATCATGCCGCTATGCGAGAGTACAAGAATTTCATCATAACCCTTGAACCACCAATAGAATAAACACTTCATCTTCTATAACCCCTTTCACTCAACTCATTTTAACAATTGCAATGTGCAATCATTTCCATAACCGCAGAAAATGCAACCCTCAAGTCGAAGTCTAGACTGCTATAACTCTCCCGGGATCTATTTATACATAACAAGGCCATCATACTCAACACATCCAAATCAATCAAATTACGGTAGCTGTCAAGCCCACACGTTCAGCAACAAATCACTTGTATCGCCTTAACACATCGAAGGGATTGATTATTTATACAACCATATTGATTCCAACTATTACTAACTAACTCAACTTCTTCAAATTTACTCTTGACTTGGCTTTGAACCAATAGTTCTATTCAAACACATAACAAACCTCATACTACACTCATCCCAAGCGCCCCAAATCATAAGACCACATTGTCTCAATACCCATATTCTATCTTATACCCTCCGCATGCACTCAATAGTATCTCCAACTGGTACACTTGTTCTAAAAAAACATTTTAAGAATCCGAAGCTATTTCCTTCTATCTCTCTAAAATCACACTGCAAACCTCGATGCTAACACATAAACACTCCAAGTCCCTTTCACAATCCACGGCAAAAACTCACTCCTTAACCATACAACGGACCCAAACTCTTTAGGCATCACCCTTTAATTATGAACCACTATAACCATTATTGAGAGTCATCCACTGTGACATGGTCCTGAATATAACCAAATTCTAGTGCTCCGCTAGCACATGAACACTCCCAAATAAGCAACCACATGAATTATTTTCCTTGTACATCATATCCAAAATCTGCACATAATCAATAAGGAAAAATGAGCACATATACATCAAGTTCCTTGCCCGAAATACCCTTGATGTTTTCTTTTCTTGGTTATAATTAATTCACTAATGTAATGCTAACCAAAAACAACACAATCCCACAACCAAGTAACACAATCCTAGATGGTGGGCTCCCTATGTGTTCATGACCCCTATGTCGCATTCACGACGAAAAATTCCCAGCAGCCAAAAATCCTTCTTTGCGAATGTGTGAGGCCCTTCGCGTTCGTGAAGAACAATACAAAAAACCAGTAGCAACAGTTGTAAAACAATGAAATATGATCTAAAACCACTCTAAATCGCTGCCGAGGCCTTCAGTGTCCCATCCAATCACACAAAAAAGTCCAATACCTTCTCCAAACTTATTCAATGGCTCAAAATGCCACGAATTACATAGAAACACAAATAGACGATCAAAATCCTTTCATCTTTCCAACATTCAAACTTGGAAGAACGCGTCCGAATCATATCTAAATATTCCAAAATGACGTTAAACTTTACATACGATTCACATATCTTAATATGAGCATATTCCAAAAACCCCAAATAGATATCGATTACACTAAAATTCACTTCAAATAACACTTATGAAATTCTTAAACTTTCAAAATGCCAATTTCTCATAATAAGCACAAAAATGTTCAAAGACCACTCAATACTCAACCCTAACATATGACCAAGTCTGAAGTCATCGTACGAACCTATTAAAACCTTCAAATTCTAATTTCAAGGTCGTTCACTTAAAAGTCAAACCTTGGTTAACTCTATAAAAGCTTCCGAATTGAGAATTTTCCTTACAAATTAAATTTGAACTTTCAGAAATTCAATTCCGATCACACGTACAAGTCATAAAATATTAAGTGAAGCTACTCAATGCCTCAAACTGCCGAACGACACACAAAAACTCAAAACTACTGGTCGGATCATTATAAAAAGGTATCTCACCACCTATTGAAATCAAAATTAACAACACTTATGGAACCCCAACGAGCACCTAACCCACATAGATATGGGCTAAAATTTCTTTATGGTGAAGTTCAAAAAAGAAGAGAACATGAAGATTGCACTACACGGAGGCCCATGGTTCATCAAGGGATATTTCCTCTCCGTTGAACAAAATTTCATGCCGGTAGAATCAAAAATCCATGCCATTTCTATCTGGATCCGGCTTCCTGAATTGCCTACATAGTTCAGCGATAGAAATCCTGGAAAAGGTTAGGAAAAGGGTTGGTAGACTACTGAAAATTGCTCAATTCCAAGCCCAAATGTTGACCCGGAACAAAATTGTATTAATCAATACCTTTCATAAAAAAAGCATATTCTTTCCAGACTTGGGGGCATTCAAAGATCTAATGCCTACACCTTTTGCACTTTCCTGCAGGATCTTGAGGGTCAGCTTCTAGAGGAATATTCCATTATTCTTATTGTGAGGAAGTCTTTTGGAAAACTAAGTCTAGGATTTATTGGCTGGTGGAAAGGGATGCTAATACTACATTTTTTCACACCTCAACTCTCAATAGGAGAAGAAGAAACAAAATCATAGCCCTACAGGACGAAGTGGGATACTGGATTTAAGAGTAATATGAGATAAAAAATACTCTACTCCAATTTTTTCATCACTGAACACCAATTCTCATCCACATCATGCTAGAGCTCAACCTATGGTGCTCATACCTTGTCAACCAGAGAGCAATCTACTCTAAATTCTCCACAAAGGAGTAGTGAGATAAAGGTGGCCATGTTCTCTTTCAAACCTACAAAGTCCCCTAGCCCTAATGGTATCCACTCTCTCTTCCGCCATATATACTGGAATATCCTACAGAACAAGATCACCCATTTCTATAATCGGACTTTCCATACCCTAGAAATGAAGCCTGAAGCAAAAACAACCTATCTCTGTCTGATCCCCAAGTGTGCCAATGCCATAATCCTTAAGAATTTCAGACTTATTGGCTATGCAACACTATGTACAAACTGATTACTAAAATAATTATCAACAGAATCAAGCATGTTCTCCCTACCATCATTGGCCCAAGCCAAGCCAAGCTTCTTATCCAATAGGAGGGCCAGCGAAAATGCCATTATTGTGCAGGAATACATAAGCCATTTCACTAAAATGAAAGGAAAAGATGCTAACATGATCCTCAAAATTGACTTAGAAAAGACTTTGACAGATTAGAATGGTCCTTTATTAGAGACACTCTGGTGTCCTTTGGATTTCCTCATAATATAACCAAGTTAATCATGTCTTGCATCTCTACAAGCTCTATCTTTGTCCTGGTAAATTGAGGGGGGGGGAGGGTAGAACTGAATTCTTTTATCCTGGTAGGGGTATCAGACAATGGGACCTTATGTCCCCTTATATTTTCATCATATGCGTGGAAAGACTCTCCATGAGCAATGAGGCCCAAATGTATATTCTTTGCTGCACTAGGCCAAAAATCTCATACATATTCTTTGTTGATGACCTAACACTGTTTGCAAGGGCAAATACCAACAACTGTAGCACCATCACGGAGACACTGCACCACTTCAGCTGTCAATCTAGATAAATGGTCAATACCCTAAAGTCCAAAGTTGCCTTCTTCTCAAACTGCCAACATGATACAATAAATAGTTTAGCTAGGATGTTGGACATTAAGGCCATCACTTCTTTTAGGAAATATTTATGTTCTCCAATCTTCTATAAGAGGCCAACTAAAAGGGACTTCCGGTTCATCATTGATAGAATGCAAGCTAAGCTAGTTGGCTGGAAAACTAACTTTATGAACATTGCTGGGAGAACTACCTTAGCCAAGTCCTCTATGGGATGCATCCCTAGTCATGTCATGCAGTACATTAAGTTACCTGCATAGTTGTGCAACCAAATTGATAAGATTCAAAACAATTACATCCGGGGCAATACCGCTGTCAAATTATCAAACATGCTATTAATTTGTACATCTTAATTTTTTAATTATTTTGTTTAAAACAAATACCACCTCTTTATATTTATTAGGGTATTAATTCTTAAATTACTATTTTGCTCTTAATAATACTCGTTTATAGAAATAATATTATACGTTTATTATCAAATGATTCAAAAAACATACTCCCTCCGTTTTAATTTATGTGAACTCATTTGACTGGGCATAGAGTTTAAGAAAAGAGAGAAGACTTTTGATCTTGTGGTGTAAAATGAGACATTTTTCTTTTGTGTAGCTATAAATCATTGCATAAAGGTAAATTATTTCCACATAAGAAAAGATGTCATTCTTTTTGGCACGGACTAAAAAGGAAATAGGTTCACGTAAATTGAAACGGAGGGAATATTTAATATGCTATTCGCAGCTTTAGTTTATGACCATCTGATTCAAATCTTCTTAATATTATTCAATATCCATATTTTGAGACATTGATTATACAGAGTATGGTGCATTATTGATCAAATTACCAACTACCACATGCGACATTTATAGCCTTCCTTTCAGATACTAGCTGAGAATGTAAATGTTGCAAGAAATTCAAACTACAATTGTACATTTTAACATTAGTGCTTCCGGACCCACTGAAATTTAAACCTTCCAGGAAATTGCTCAACTATATCATTTACTGTGTTTTAAATTAGAATAGATAATTTTAAAATAAATGATATATTTTTTAATTTGGAAATAGTTTAACTTTAAATTTTATATTTATTCAGTTACAGTTTTTTTTTTTTTTTAAATTTTATGCCGAGCGAAACTATTTCAAAGACAGAGTATTTCTTAAAAGCGCTGTATTATGTACTAAGTATTTCTTAAAGAGCAGCCTATTATATACGCAGAAGTTGTGCTTCAACTGTATTTTTCACGCGGTACATTTCTCTTCGTTTTCCTCTCTTGCTCTTTAGGTTTGCATCTATGGCGCAGCAAGAAAATTTCCTCAATGCTCAATCGAAGAAACCGTCAGCTTCATCGCCCCCACTTCCTTGGAGAACTCGTATTGCATTATCCGTCGTCTCTGCCATTACCAATTATTCTAGCCGTCAAGACGGCACTGTCAACCGCCGCCTCCTCGGTTTCTTCGCCCTCAGAACTCCGGCCAATCCCTATCCAGTTAACGGCGTTAAGTCCTCTGACGTCACCGTCGATCCTTCCCGCCATCTCTGGTTCCGTCTCTTCGTTCCCACCACCGATGAATCCCGGAAAATGAGTACACTTCCGATCATCGTCTTCTTCCACGGCGGAGGGTTTGTCTACCTCAGCGCGGATGGGATGGCGTACGACGCCGTTTGCCGACGTTTTGCCCGGAAAATCTCGGCCGTCATTGTCTCCGTTAACTATCGTCTGGCGCCGGAACACCGGTATCCTGCGCAGTACGACGATGGATTTGATGTGCTGAAGTTCCTTGACGACGAGAAGAACCGCGGGATCTTACCGGAAAACGTGAATCTATCATGCTGCTTCGTCGCCGGAGATAGTGCCGGAGGGAACCTCGCTCATCACATGGCTAAAAGAGCGTCGGAATCAACCTCCACCTTCAAAACACTCAAGGTACGGTCCCTCTCTCTCCATTATCCTTCTCATTTTCCAAACCTATACATATGCCACGTCTGTATTTCTGTATTATATTTACTCCTTCAAAAAATATATGGATTACCATTATTTGTATAATATTAAATTATCACTGCCTCATTGGCCACAATTATTATTGTGTCAGTTATTTAAATTAAAATTGGTTGCTCAAATATCTCTTCTACTGTTTTTTTGCCTTTTTCTTTTGCATTGAAAGCTTAAACGCACAAGTTGCTCTAAGTATATTTTACTCGTCCATTAATGTTTTTGGATCAAAATATTCTTCAACAATAGATTTTGTAAATTTTTGTTTAAGTTGCATCAAATATTGCCAATCTCAGTGATTTTCGTACAAGCCCTAATAACTTGGGGACTTTTAAAAAAAGAACTTCGAGATTTTTCTTCCCAACATATTGTAGAAGCAAAAAATAATCTACGAAAAATACGAATTTCATTGAACGCGGGTAAGGAAACAATTTGGAATGCTTTCCGTTTTATCTGAAATATGGGAATATTGAAGAAGAAAATATGAAAATCGAACTGACAATTACAAGGACGATAAATTGAAAGCAACATAACTTTTTATTTGATGTACTTTGTTTTACGTCTCAATTCATGTGAAATTCTAGTAACTACGGAAAGATTGTCCTTAAATGACTAAAATAACTAAGTGAATCCATTTGACCGGGCACAGAGTTTAAGAAAAGAGAGAAGAGTTTTGATGTTGTGGTGTAAAATGAGGCACCTTTATTTTGTGTGGCTATAAATCATTACATAAAGGTAAATTATTTTCAAATAAGAAAATGTGTCATTCTTTTTGGCACGGAATAAAAAGAAAATAGGAGGGAGTAGTAAATATATTGTTTTTCATAATACATCCTAGCCCTTGATCTTACAGGGAAAGATGTTCCCCTGTCCTATTTTGTCATAAGTCTTTCAATATTGGCTACGTCAAGATGGAAGTGATATGTGTAGCCGAAAGAAGTAATAATAAATCTAAATCGATTAACCAATTCCTGAGGAAAAACCAATTAGATACATGTACGAATCTCTTTCTTTAGACTTGTTAATCAACAACAGTCTTGATTTAGATTGTGGTCCACCGATAACTTTTATTTTGTGTATCATAATAAATTATGTATATTTTATTTATTAGAAGCGTACAAAATCAGTAATGAACAATTAAAAGTGAAGTACATTATTAGTTTGTCATTTCCTTCCTTGATGATTAAACCTTTCTTTCCGTCACTGTTGGTAGGGTGTTTGATTCTAATTAGAAGCTTCTCGCCACGCGTACAATAACTAAATGGAATTTACTTCCGTTAAGTAAAGAATATTGATCTTTAGATCTCTCTGTCCTTTCATTTCCCTTTTATTTTTCTTTCATTTCCTTTTCTTTTCGAAATTTAACAGTACTAAGACTTGGGAATTATGAATTAATGGTATTCCATAAAAACTGTATGGCGTATTTACCAAAATCTAACCATGTTTTAAACTAATTTATACTCTCTCCGGTCCATGATAAATGTCTTTTTTACTTTTTGATTTTGGTCCAAAATAAGTGTTTAGTTAGGTAATCAAGAAAAAATTCAATTTGGTTTTACTCTTTTACCCTTATGTGCAGAAGAGCAATAAATGCCACAATAATCATGTGCCCAATATTTAATAGGAGTAGTTTAGTCATACTAGGTAATTTTGTATATGATTTAGTATTTTCATAATGAGCGTGCTAAAGAGACACTTATTAAAAGAAGGATAGTGTAGTATGAGGCTAGTCAAATAGCGTATTTATAAAATACTACTTGGCGCATTTAAGACAAAATCTAAAGAAAAATCTGATCATTCTATTTTAGCTAAAAATATGGAAGTGAAAAATAATTAAAAGTCATAATAATAAAATAAAATAAAAAATAGAAAGATGTAGATTGAGATAACCATTGATGATTGTACTTTTGGACAAGTTAAAGTATAAATAAAGTGAATAAATTTACTTGAGATATTAAGGATTTGATGACTTTAAAAATTAAAAAATTATCACGTAGCAATTTCTTTTATATAAAATAAAAATGTTATTTATAAGGTAAGAAAAATTAAATAGCAATTAAAATATATATTCAATAACAAGAATAATGAGGTTATATTAATTTTGACAAATCGAAGCAAATGAATATTTTATACATAAATAAATATTTTTTAATGATAGTGAAAACAAAGTCAAGACCATTAGATTTTTTGGAATTAATATCAGAATTGAGTGTTGTAAAGTTAAGTTTGAAAGCATAAGATGATTTTTGAAATTTTGATCTAACTTAGCAAATAGAAGAATAAGATATAGTATTTAATAGTGAAATTTTTTAAATATGATAAGAAAAATTCATATTTTGGAATATGAACAGTAAAGTAAAAGTTACTATTGAAATATTTTTCAATTTTATCTATTACATTAGAATGAGTGCAGTAGAAATAGATATTAAATTCAAACAAGCTAATGAAAAGCCACATGACAATGTAATAATATTAGGTATAAAAAAAAGAATAAATAAAGAAACTTAAGATTTTTTATCATATAGAAAAAAGAGTAAAACTTCTTTAAATTTGAGATGAGAAAGTTGTTATATTATGATAAGAAAAGTCACAGTATGGATAAGTCCACGTAATTCAAGTGTAACATATAAAATCTATAACCAAATCTATTAGAGATGATGTGAGGATATTTATACTAAAAATTAGTTTAGAAACTAAAATGTAAATATATATTACTTAAAAA
Organism: Nicotiana noctiflora; assembly: GCA_032618575.1. Classification (NCBI taxonomy): domain Eukaryota; kingdom Viridiplantae; phylum Streptophyta; class Magnoliopsida; order Solanales; family Solanaceae; genus Nicotiana; species Nicotiana noctiflora. The sequence goes on from JASVEL010006404.1 coordinate 109,595, forward strand.
TATTATAGATAAACTTAAATAATTTAATAATTTCGAGTACTAATTTAAAATAAAATAAGTATTTATTTGAAGATTAAAAAATAACACATCTATTTATATTATTTTAAAGAATAATAATGGATAATAATATTAAATAAAGAGGCAAGTTAATGAAAGCCACGCAGAAAATAATGCTCTACTCTAATTGAAGTTTAGTGGTGGAAAAATAAATATAAAAAAATAGTTATACATCCATATTATCCATTAAGAAATAGGTCGGAGAATGGACTTTTCGAAAATGGGTTTTCATGGATAAAAATCATATTATCCACTTGAAAAATGGATAAACAATGAGTTTAACTTTTATATTTGCAAATACTCAAATAGGGATTCCTCAAATTTGGGAGACTAGAAATTCTCCCAAAAAAGGACTCATGCATAATCCGGATCCATATTATCTGCCAATTAATCCATTCTTTTTACTAGTTTTTAGTGTACGTGCGTTGCACGTGTCTATCGTGTTAATCAATAAAAATATATACAAAAAAATTATTTTAGATGTATCTCATATACTGCTATAATCTAGGTAAACTAATCTTCGTAGCTCGTCAGTCAAACACTCCTAATTTGATCCCTTTTTTGAGTCTTATGTTTCTTCTCTTCTCGAAAATTTTCATTTAGCTTTAACTTATGCATCACATGAGAAAGTAGGAACACTCTAAAAGAACTTATTTCACTTAATCTCTTTCTAAATAGTTATATTTATGGATTACATGATTATATATATAGATCAAAGTAAAAATATAATATTTCAAAATCATGTAAAAATAGAAAAGTTTTAAAAAAAAAAAAGAGAGAAAAGGATTCTACGTTTTGACAAAGTTGCCGACAAATTATCCATAACAAAAGTAGAAGAGTTCCTTTTAATGTATTGTCCCTTTTTATTTAGGTATAGGAAAAGTTAAAATTTAAAATAATTTGATTCCTTCTTGAAATATATTTATTTTAATTATCTTAAGATTTTAGGAATTGAAATATTTTAGTTCCTTCTCTAAAATGTACTTTTCTCATTTATTTATGGTAGAAATTTTAGAAATGTATTTTTCACTTTTATAAATCAAGGTCCTAAATAGAAAAGTAATTAAATGAGTATTTTTAAATATTAGGAAAGTTGATTTAATGATTAATACTATATATAAGAAGGTAATTAAATGACTATTTTATCCGGTGCGAACTCTATTTTAAAGGGGTAAAAAAGACGAATGACATTTCGTTAAGGGTCTTCGTGCTTTTAATATAGTATATATATATATATATATATATATATATATACATATAGATAGATAAGTATTAAATATGGGTCAGGTAGAATAATTTATCCGTTTATACATTACCTTTTTCAACCCCATATCCGATCCGACCCGTTCGTTTGACACCCTGTTAAATAGGGATTATCAGCCTTTCAAATATTATTTGAATTACGTATTGAAAGATCATCTGACTCTAAAAGGTGATTGGACTGGTGGCCATACAACCATTTTTCGGAGGTGAGGAACGAACCGAAGCAGAAGTAAGACTGGCAAAGATTGACCCATTGATATCAGTGAGTCGAACGGATTGGATATGGAAGGCATTCCTGCCACCAGGTGAAGGGATGGACCGGGACCACGAGGCTATCAATGTTAGCGGTCCAAGGGCCGCTGACATATCAAAGCTGGATTTTCCGGCAACGGTGGTAGTGGTGGGTGGTTTTGATTCCCTTCAAGATTGGCAAAGGAGGTACTACGAGTGGTTAAAGAAGTCGGGCAAAGAAGTCTACTTGTTAGAGTATCCAACCATGGTGCATGCTTTCTACATTTTCCCAGAGCTACCTGAATCTACACACTTAATTTCTGAGATTAAGGACTTCATTCATAAGCAATGCTCTAAGTTGTGAAGAATTGATGTGCCATGATATATTGTTTCTTCACCAATCTGGATATCAAATCATGTGCAGTAATTATAGAGTTCTCGTGGAGCTAAACAACAAGGGGCTATATATTATATATGAGAATAGACAGGTTATTGGTACTCTTATTGTTGGCACTCATATTGTTATGACATTCTAGTTAATTGTTGGTACTTCATTTCTTCGAGACCTCCTACCCCGCCCCGCCACCCTCCTGGTCTGGAAATTCTATATGTTAATGTATATATTCTACTTACTTTTTTTTTCCGGGACAATACATGATTACATCGGGGTTGTGTCGTTCTACCAGATGCACTCTTTAATTTTGCCCTATGACCCCCTTGCATGTGTTCAAATCTTCTATATTTACTTAAAAGGAAAGAAGTCAGTCCTAAAAATTTGCCAAGTGTTCCACATATAAAATGTCATGTAGCAATTTTAGGATAAATTAGTTATTTTAGGTAAAATTATTTTTTCTTCTTAAATTTTGAATTTAAAAATAATTAATTAGGTATTCCATATTTAAAAAAAAAGTAATTTCCACGTTATTCTATACTTAAAAAAGAAGTAGTTTCTACGTTTATTTTAAGAAAACGCCATTCCTATTAAATAGGTATATGGATAAATTTTGAAACGTTAAAGAACGACAATCCGGAATGCCATTTTCACCTATTTGCCCTGAAAATTTCATCCTCCAAATTCCGCACCTCAATCCACGATGTCTCACCACGATATTAACTCCTTAACCACGAACTTTTTTGCCCTGGATTCCAATAACATGATTCCACATTTTTATCAAATCAATTCTACCTTTACAACATATAGTTTCTGTTCTTTCTCCATCGTGTGCATGCCAAACAACAGTTGTAGATTACAAGAGGTGATTGGTATGATTTGTATTTCATGAACATCTTTATTTTGTATTCCTTTAACAAAAGTTTTATTTTCTACTTATATTTACAAATACCTCTGTCTATTTCAAGATATAATGGCAGTTGAAATCAATTTCGTTAGTGAAATTAACAGCAAGCCAATGAATTGGAAGTTAAAGGTTCGTATTGTTAGGCTTTGCAAAAATTTGTATCGCGACAAACCTGGCAGCCCTTCTACAATTGAGATTGGTCTGATGCAAGACAGAGCATTAGAATTTGGTATAGAATGGAATTTCAATGCTTTAGAGCATAAGCTTTACAATTCGCTTGTACTAGAACAAGTAAGCATTGAATAGAACCTCATAGTCTCCTCTATTCTTGCATCTAAGCGAACTTGAATAGTTGCTTAAAAGTAAATCTTACCAGTAAATAATTGAGAGTAGTTTTAATTTTTAACATTCTCTTATCTTTTCTGATTGGAGTTTCCAGCTTTCAGAAATATATCATTTTTTTTTTCTCTGTTGCTTGACTATGCACATTTTAAATACGTTTGCCTACGCCTACTCATTTCTCGCACAACTTCTACTTTTGGTAGACTTGAGCAATCCAATGCTTATGAAGATATTAGTATATCAAATTAAATAAGAAGAAGAAACATCTAATACTACTTCTGTGTACATTGTGAAGAGCAAAACTAGTTATTTCGGCTTTTACTGTAAAATCACTAGAAGCATCAGATAATGGCCTGCAACAGAAGATATTTTCAATGATCAAAAGTTAGAAAGAAGAAGTATGTCGAGAAACTGCTCATGTATAGTAATCTTTATTGTTTCT